>JABEVS010000562.1:0-37824 GCA_018290735.1 Coelastrella sp. MACC-549 | reverse complement strand
GCCTGCTACAGCCTTCCAATCTTCATATATCAATAACGTGTCCATATTACAGGGCATTTTATGTCGTTTCAATCCATTCTGCAAGCTATCGATGTCCATCATCGATATTCTGTGCTTGGAAATCGATGATGGACATCGATGAGACGAGTACCCCCTATCTCCCTGATCAGCCGCTAGGTAGCTTGTCCTTCATGCAGCTCCCTCCAAGCCCACTCTATATGAAAGTGATCCAAGTCCTGCAGTGCCCCACTCTGCTGACCAATTTCAGCCCTAAACCACGACAACCACTGTGACCCAGGGACAAACCCTAGCTTAGCAAAAGCACAAAGTATGTTTGCCAGATGTTGCAGCTTGAGCTGCTGCTTTGGTGCTGCTGCTGCTGCTCCGCTCGACTTGCCATCCTGCTGCTGCTGCTGTGGTGTCATGATGAATGTGCTGTCAAGTAAACCCTGCATCCAGTCCCTGCTGGGTTTTGCTCCTGTCTTTGCTAAACCCCAGACGACCATTCCAAACCCAGACACACTAAACCTCCCTGGTGCCTTTGCAACCCTGTCATAAAACCCTGACAACCAGCTGTCTCTAGGAATGCAGTGCAGTTTGCCTAGGGCATGTATGATCCTCACCAGATGTTGCCTATCTGCTGTATGTAGCAGCTGCTCACTGCGGTTCAACAGACTGCCCTCTGTTTTAGCATCAGGCTTAAACCCAAGCTTTGCTAAGCCCATCAAAACCCTGGACAGTTGATCCAGCGACATAGCTGGCAGCAGCAGCAGCAGCAGCTGGCAGTACAGCTGTAACCAGGCATCTGGTGGCCTTATATGGGCCTGTGCCAGCCCGTACAGCAGCTGTGAAACGTATGCTGCACCAACACTCCTGTCACTTCTGCTGGCACCGCTGCTGCTGCTGCTGCTGCTGTTTGGTGTCCTGCAAGCCTGCTGCTGCAATCCCTCCTGCATCACCTGATGCACTGCTGCCAGCAACCTTCCTGCAAGTGCGGCTTTTGCGCGCATTGCTGCTCTGGGCACCTGCTGCCACTGTCTGCCCAGCAGCAGCACCAGCAGCAGCTGCTGCCGAGGGGTGTAGCTGCTGATGTGGCATTGTAGGGTGTAGAGCAGATCACTCAGCACGCTGCCAGACAGGCGCACTTGAAGCCTGCTGCATCAGCAGCAGCAGCAACGTCAGCAGCAGCAGTAGTGAGCATATGACAGATAGCATCATAAAGGGGGAGGTGATCCTCTCTTTCATGGAGGACAAACATCGCAATCAAAGTACTGGTGTTTAGGTCTGCAGCAACACGACCAGGGCTCAAGCTACATACCAAAACCCTCATATGCCTAAACACCACCTACGTAAACATTAGTCGACCGCATAGATGTTGAACAACAACTCAATGTTTAAGCATAAATAATGCATAAATAAAAGGCATGCCAGCTGTGTTGGAAAAGGTGCTTTGCTTAAACCCTGCCCACCTGTGAGTCAGCCAGGCCGCCTGCAGGAGCTCATCAGGGTTTAGCTGAGTCCACTCAGCAGCTGCCAGATCCAGCAGTGCTTGCTGGACCAAGGGGGAACAGCCACCAGGCAGTACGGCAATATCTGCTGCTGCTGGTCCGTCAGCAGCAGCAGCAGCAGTGGCAGCAGCAGTAACAGAATGTGACGGGACAGGTGCAACTGCTGTCCTGCTGGGGGATGGTTCAGCAATTGCCAGCAGCAGCAGCACCAGCCTGACTGTCAGGGCTGAAGAACCTCGGGCAACTTGAGGTGCTGCAGCTGCAAGGAAACTGCTCAGGCACTGCTGCCAGCTGCTGCTGCTGCTGCTGCTGGGTGTACAATGTGATAAGAGTGTTTGAAGGGATGTTATTAACGCCAGCAGCTGCTGTGGTTGCAGTTTGTGACTGCTGCCATGTTGCTGCTGTTGTAGGGCTGCTGTTGATGCTGTAAACAGTGTCAATGTTGCAGCTGCGACAGCTTGCTGCTGTTGCTGCTGCTGCTGCTGTGATACCTCAGTCTGCTGCTGCTGCTGCTGCTGCTGCTGCTGTTGGTGTGCCCAGGCGGCAGTAATATGCGCTGCACCTACTGCTATTTCCACAAGTTGCAGTGGAGTCATGCTGCTAGCCACTGCCCCCAAATGCTGCATTACCGCCATTGCCAACTGACTTAGCTTTGCTGTAACCTCAACACTATCATCATGTTCTTGCTGCTGCTGCTGCTGCTGCTGCTGCTGCTGCTTCAGTAGTTGACCTAGGCTCCAAGTGAGCTGTGCCATCTGCCCAGCAGACAATTCAAACATGTCCTGCTTTACCAAATAACATGTCATCTGACACCAACCAACACTGACAGGCAACTGCTGCGATTTAGCACAAAGCCACAACAGCCACAGCTGGTCACTGCTGCTGCTCCTGCTGCTGCTGCTGAGGGAGGCTGCAGCAGCAGTATGCAGTGTGACGTACTGTTGTAGCAGCTCGCAGGTTGCAACTGGATGCTGTTGCTGCTGCTGCTGCTGCCACTGCTGCTGCTGCTGCTGATGGTGATCATTCTGAGTGTCCTGCACTTGATTACCGCTGACACCATCAGTGCTGCTGCTGCTGCTGCTGCTGCTGCTGCCGCCAAGTCCTGTGGAAGCCCAAGCCAAGGCAGCAGCAGCATTCACAGGCAGCGTTTGTATCCTGCCTGCCGCTGCTTGCAGCATTAGCCCCAGCAACTGCTGTAACTGCTGCTGCAACAGCATGGACTGCGACCCACCCTGCTGCTGCTGCTGCTGCTGCTGCTGCTGCTGCTGCTGCTGCTGTGATTGTAGCAGCAGCTGGTAACAGCTGGCAGCTGTCTGAACAATCCCCTGGTCGGTGAATTGATGCAGCTGCTGTTGGGCTGCCTCTGAGAATGCTTCTAGCCATGAAGCTGGCAGCATACACTGCTGCTGCTGCTGCTGCTGCTGCTGGTCAACCAGGAGGGACCCCCAGTGTGCCACACCCCAGAGCGTCATGCTGAGCTGTCCAGCAGTGAAGTCCTGCAGCAGGGGCTTTGTAGCCTGAAAATACCTGACACACCAGCCTGAACCCAGTTGCCACTGCTGCTGCTGCTGCTGCTGCTGTTCAAACATGCTGCCAAGTGCATATGCTATGTTGGCCAGGGCTTGAGGGGCAGCCCTGAGCTCTACTTGCTTCCTCCCTCTGCTGCTGCTGCTGCTGCTGCTATCTGCTGCTAGGACCCCCATATGCCGGCTGCTTGCCGCCTGGAACACATCGAGCCACTGCTGCTGCACAGGCAGCCCCACTTTAGCAACCCCCCAGGCAAGATTGCTCAACTCCTGCAAAGAGCAATGTGGGATCACTTGCAGAGAAATCAGTGAGAACTGCTGCAGCCAACTCCCGGGCGGCTGCACCTGCAGTTTAGCCAGGGCCCAGATACTGTTAGTCACATCTTGTGGTTTGAGTTGTAGGTGTACTGCTGATGGTCCTGGCTGCTGCAGCAGCTGCTGCTGCTGCTGTTGGTGGCCGAGGTTACATTGCAAGGCTGTTTCCCACTGCTGCTCTTGCAGCTGTAACAAAGGCAGTACAATGCTGTCAAGATTGCTGTTGCCTTCAACAACTTCCTCATCGCCGCCACTGCTGCCACTGCTGCTGCTGCTGCTGCATTTAGCCAATGCCCACAGGAGGTTGGCAAGATGTCGAATTTCCAAGTGCAAGCTGTGCTGCTGCAGCAGAAGCTGAGTGACACCGGTAACCCACGTGGTACATGCTCCTAGGTCATCAGTTACCTGCTGCTGCTGCTGCTGCTGCTGCTGCTGCTGCTGCTGATCGACCACTTGAGCAGCATGTACTACTGCTGCTACAAGGTGTATGTGATTTGCTGCTGGCCTTGCAAAATCCACCAGCTGCTGCAGCTGCTGCCAACTTCTGCATTTCTTGATTGCACTGGTCAGCAGCTTAGGCTGTGAGCGGTATAATAACAGCAGCTGCTTGCTCTGGTGTGAATATGGTAAGCTATGCTGCTGTTGAGAGCTAATACCCCTGCTGACGAAGTCGATTGCTGCTTGCTGCTGCTGCTGCTGTTGGGTGGCTCTGCTGGGCCTTGCTGCATGCTGCTGAGCACTTGCTGGGGGGGTTACTGCACTTGAAGCAGCAGTGCTAGCTGCGGTTTTTGGTTGATAATGAACCCTGCTCAATGCTGCGTGGCCCTGAAGAGCAGCAGCAGCAAGCAGGCAGGCGTGCTACCATGACTGCTGATTTAGGAAGAACAGCAGCAGTTCACCTGATGCCAAGGGACAGCGCATGATCCACACAGACAGATTGGATTTGTTATCTGCTAGAATACAGGGTCACCAACATGTAGAGGGTTAGTTCCTTACCTGTATGCCATTGAAAGCAGCTGAGACTGCGGCCATTGGCACCTGAACAGTTGGTGGGGCTAGGCTTGCTGCTGGTAGGCGCATTATGCCCGTCTACTGTCATGCCAAGGCGCTTAACCATCTCATTGGCTCACAAATCACGTTCAGAATTTGTTGGAGTTCTAAAGGATGCTGCCGAGTTCGTAATTACTGAATGCGATGTATGCTGT
This sequence comes from Coelastrella sp. MACC-549, assembly GCA_018290735.1. NCBI lineage: Eukaryota > Viridiplantae > Chlorophyta > Chlorophyceae > Sphaeropleales > Scenedesmaceae > Coelastrella > Coelastrella sp. MACC-549. The sequence goes on along the minus strand of JABEVS010000562.1, from coordinate 33,270 downwards.
AGCAGCACTGAATTCAGCTGCCTACTCAGTTCGTCGGATATGATCATGCAGGAATTGATGGGGCCAAATAGTAAAATTGGCCCATTCGTCAAGCAGTCCTGCAACTGGTTGGGCAGAGTACTGTGTTACGACAGCAACATCGACTTTCTCACGCTCTCTGTCTCCACGAAACATCTAAGCACACCGATCTTACTGCGATTGGATCGCGCTGACGCAACTGGTCTGTGCTGCTGCGACACGTTCAGTCGCAGGGATGGCAGCACACCTCAAGGCCAATCTGCTGTCCAGCTCTGCGAGCATTCACACGCAGAAATTATTCAAGCCATTTAGCAGTGCAATATCGGTCAAGCCAGCAGTGCAGTCTCTGCAACGGGCCAACAAGGTGCCATGCACCATCGTCTGTGCTGCTCCCCCCCTTGAACGCGCATTGCACCGATCCAGCGGCATCATGACGCACGCAGCAGCTACAGAAGCAGCAGATGCATTAAGCACTCCACAAATATCCCAGAAAACGCTGATTTGCACCAGCATCACTGCATCAACCATGGAGGCTTTTATAGCAGAAATTGATGAAGCGCGTGAAACTGGCGTGGACGTGATTGAGCTTCGGCTGGATTTTATCAAGGACTTCGAACCGATGAAGGATCTCGAGACCCTGATGTCAGCCTGCGGAGACATGCCATACATAGTCACATACAGGCCTGTGTGGGAAGGGTGAGCAACAGCGGCAAAAAAACATCCGCTCTTGTCATAGATATCTAGCTGTTCTCTGCGCCATGCAGCACTTGATGTCTGCCTCCGCATGCATAGCAGCTGCAGCGAACCATATGCATCATTGCAGCATTATTTGCAGGCTGACGAGCATTCCTCACATTTAATGGTGTAGTCAGTGTGCCAATGCAGGACAGCCAACTGTCTGAAGGACATCAGTTTTGTTATCAATTTGACTTATTTTTTAATGTCACTGATCTCATTTATTGGGGCATGCATGCACAAAGATGAGCCGCCCACTGCCAGTCCCAGTGACAGTAAACCGCTGGACGGGATGAACAACAATTAATCAGCACAGCATATCCATTTGAAGGCAATGCAAGGGAATTTTGCTGTGTAGTATCTCGTTCTATATGCTGCTGTTATTCAATCTATTCATTTAAATAATCTGCTGCATGTAGGGGCAAGTACGAGGGGCCTGAGCCTGAGCGCCTTGCCACACTGAAGCTAGCAGCCCTCAAAAAAGCTCCATATGTTGATGTGGAGTTCAAAGCAGCAGCAATATTCTTTGCAGGTAATTATGACACTGACAGATCGGGGTAAAACCTGGATGGAAATGGTTTTGCAAGTCATGTATCAGGGTTTTGCTGGGTATATTGAGACTGGCTTGTAAGGTGCTGATGCTGCTGTTGCAGTCATAACTGCAATAGGCACAACTCAAACAATTATCCTACTGCAGCAGCAACAGCACCAGCAGCAGCACCAACAGCAGCACTATCAGCAGCACCAACAGCAGCACCAATAGCACCGTCAGTAGCACCAGCAGGACTGCAATTCAAACAGCCTTAAACTTGCTGAGTGCATTCAGGTGTCGCTCAGCAAAGACGGTTGCTTACAATCGTATGTAACATCGCTCCTTCATGTAGTATCCATTCATATGCATACATGTCATAGACCTTGTTTTCCGTTTTTTGTTGATTATTCCTCTTCTGATAAATCATCCGGTTTCCAAATGCTGCACAGGTGCTGGTGACGTCCCAATTGAGACCAAGGTGATTCTCTCCAGCCATAATTTCACAGAAACACCCCCTGAGGATGAACTTCATGCTCGAGCGGCGTCCATGAGAGCAGCAGGCGCCGATATCGTGAAGATTGCCACCATGGCGAATGACATCAGCGATGCTGCGGCTGTCCTATCACTGCTGCAGAAGAGAACAGGTGAGATCAGGAGTCGTTTGTTTATTCCCAAAATTGCTTCTTCCAATCCACAGATGAAGCCTTATTTGTATATTTTTATTGGTAAAACTTTTGTTCAACAACCTGCTGAATTGAATGTGAATAGAATCATACTTTCTAAGACACCACGGGATATCAAACAGGGCTAGACAAGGGATGTTAGCAGTAGTAGGTTAAGGTTTTGCTGTAATCTGCTGCAGGATGCTTCACTCTGCTGCAGGATGCTTCACTCTGCTGCCGGATGATCATGTTTGTGAACTAGCTCTTGTCCAAAGCAGTGCTCTACCTACACTCAATGACCATCCACACCATGACATGTCTCGTATCATGGTAAAAATCGGTCACCATCTGTCCCTATCATACAAATATTATCATCATCATCACCACTTCTTTGTAGCCTGGCCTTCTTTGTAGCTTGTAGCCAAGGCAGAGCTACGGTACCTCTGTCGCTGGCTCCCCACCTATAATCAATCAAGAATAATTCAAGAACACTCCATTCATTCACTTTGAACATGGCCAGTCTATCCATTTATAAAATATTTAAGAAAAACTTTCAACCGTGTGTGACATGATGATGTGGAACAGACAGCTCTGCCTATTTGTTGGGACTCTCCCAGGGCTCTCCATAATGCTCATATCATAAATCAAGCCCAGACAACTGCAAGACAGTAAAACCATTTATGGCCCTAAGGGGCCTGGGATGGTTGACGTAACGCTTTGCAGATCCAGCACCGCACCTGTCTGCATACATCACCAGCATCTGCCACCACCACCACCACTGCTGCTGCTGCTGCTGCTGCTACTGCTGCTTCCCCAGGCCCCACAATCGCCCTTGCCATGGGCGAGCGTGGTCAAATCACACGCCTCCTAGCAGCAAAGTACGGCGGCCATCTGACATTTGCAGCCCTGTCTGATGCCCGTGCCAGTGCGCCCGGCCAGCCCACCATCAAGCAGCTACAGCAGCTGTATGGCTTTTCACAGCAGCAGCCAGACACCAAGCTGTATGGCATCGTTGGCAACCCGGTACATCACAGCAAGAGCCCTCTGATTCATAACAGCGCATTCAGGCACATAGGTGGGTTGGTATCTGGAACTTGTGATTGCCGGGAGGCCAATGTATGCCCCCAACAGATATGACGGATGAAAAAGATTAACAATGAATCTTTTCAAGGAAAAAAATAACAAAATAACATTTAAAACAAAATTCAAATTCAAGGCACTTAGGTGGGTTGATTCGGCCTGTCTGTTGTTTGCAACTCTCAACGCCTTCAGCAGCAATGAGGAGCCTCAGCACCAGCATCAACGCGACTCTTAAACTCACAATTTCAGATCATCAATATGCTATGACGGTGTCAGCCTTAGACACAGCGATGTGCTGTCAAGTGGCTGTTGGAGAGAGACTAAAATCTCACAGTGACATTTTTTTCCAGCAGGGGTTCTAGGTTTGCAGGAGATAGGGGTTGGCTTGTGGTGTTGGAGTTGGAAAAACAAACAAACTTCATCTCTGTCTGCTCACGATCATTCAATGTCTGCTCACGATTGCAGTGTGTTGGCCAGGCAATATATGTCGCATCAAGTCATATAATGTACGATCTGTTGAAACACAAGTGTGATGTGGAAGTGGGGCACTCTGGACACCAGTGTGTTACAGTTACACATATGCTTGTGTCTTACCAGATCATCAGCCCCACATCTTGTGAATTCACAAAGAGGTTTCTTGGCATCTGCTTGACGCATCTGTTGACTCATTTGAACCCCCCTTGCCAATCAGTTGCAGCTTCTGCACATTACTTCTCAAACCACTCATCTGCTTGTGTACATTTGAACTTCTCCTGCAGGGCATAACGGCGTTTTTGTGCCCCTGCTGGTTGACGACTTCAACCGCTTCCTTGAAGCCTTCAAGCACCACGACTTTGAGGGCTTCAGCGTCACCATTCCCCATAAAGAAGCCGCCTTCAAAGCCGTCGCGAGCTGCGACCCCGTTGCTGCGCAGATCGGCGCCTGCAACACGCTCATCAAGCAGGACGACGGAACCTACAAGGGCTACAATACAGACTGGCTGGCCGCGATATCCGCCATCCAGCGAGTGATCGCTGCAGGGTCGAGCGATGCCGCAGCCGTGACAAGCACGAGCGGACGGAGCGATCAGAGCGAGGAGGGAGAAAGTCCGCTGAATGGCAAGAGCTTCCTGGTGGTGGGAGCGGGGGGTGCTGGCCGAGCACTTGCTTTTGGTGCTGCTTCAAAGGGTGCCAAGGTGCTGATTGCAAATAGGTGAGCAGTGCCTGTTGACGATGAGATGCCGAATTTCTAGTAACTTGCAAAATACTGGCAGGACTATCAGCGGGGTTGTTCTGGGCAGCAGTGTTGTATTCGGCTCAGCCATGATGGTATTGCTGCAGGGTATGTGGTAAGGCACCTGGGATGAGCAAGCTCAACCGCCACCACTGTGCCAATGGGACACAAAGCAGCCAGTTACCAAATGGCATCTACACACTTGCAGATCCAAACACGCACTCTGTTGCTATCTGCAGTCAGCGATCTGCATGATCTAAACACATCATCACCATGTGGTCTGTGGCAGGAACAAAGCCCGGGCAGAAGCTCTGGCAGCAGCAGTACCAGGCGGTGCCACAGTAGTGGATTGGGAAGATCTGCAGTCAGGAGCAGTGTCAGCTGATGTTGTTGCCAACAGCACAAGTGTGGGCATGATACCCAATGTAGAGGAGACACCTGTGGCAACAGAAGCTGTGAAAAATGTGAGTCACTGGACACAGAGTGGGTTATTTTATTTGTTTTTTTTTAGCTTAGAATCTTCTTTCCATTCTCTCCAACTTCAGCTGAACCTAGCAGGCACTTTTATGGCCATTGAATAGATGGTATGGGTGGATGAATTCGATGTCTATGTTTGCAATCCCCTTTCAGGTTGTGAGCAATGTCAATTACACCCTGGGGAGCGGGAATCTCATTGAAAGTAACGCAAAAGTAAACACACAAGCACCTGCCAGCTCATGGTACCCCGAATGTCTCAGCTTATTAGTGCAATTCTTACCTTTTGGTACATCTTCCTCTGTTTGCAGTTCAAGGTGGTCTTTGATGCAATCTACACACCCCGGGAAACCCGCCTGCTTCAGGATGCAGCAGCAGCGGGGTGCCTGAGGGCTGATGGGGTGGCCATGTTTGTTGGGCAGGCAGTAGAGCAGTTGAAGCTGTTCACTGGTACCCAGCAGCCACCAGTACAGCTCATGGAGGATGTTGTAGTGGGAAAGATAACAAACAGCTGATTGTGTTCTGCTGTTTGTTCAGTTGTTTGTTCTGAGTCAGACCTGCTGGGTGAGTTTTGAAGTAACATCATGAAAGGAAGACAATGTCTTTGCTGAAAACCGAGTACCAGTACAGTTGATTCTTCCTTGCTGAGGATACATGGTCCCCCACTGGGTTGAACGCGTATGTATGCGTTGATATATCAGCGTATCTGCCATAGCATTTCAACTTGCTGCATGGCTCAATTTATTGTATATATTGTGTTCCTTTTCTTGGCAAGATGAAATGGACCCTCATGGGCCAGCAACACAGCTTGTCATGACAGCAGCAGCAGCATGCTGCTGGAAGCACTACTCCGGCTGATGATGCAACAGGCCCCATCGAGGCTAAGCTTGTTCTTTCTGCGTTCAATACGTTCAACCTGTTTGTTGGCACATTTTTGAGGATGTAACTGCGCTGCACCCTTAAGGGTTCAAGCTTGAAGGCCAGCATCCTTTCGCCAAAAACAGTGCAGCCTTGCTGCTGACCTTCCCAAAGGCTTCGGAGCAGCAGACTGACCGTCACGTTGCTCATGACAGTGTGGGGAAAAAGGAATCTGGGATGTACAATCGCGAGCAAATTAAGTTGTTATTCTTATGTGCTTTGCAAGATGGAGCTTCGAGATACGCTTGTGTGCTGAGCAAAGACGGACAGCAGGTCACATCTAAGCTGTCTGTACATGCATGTACATGCCAGCGTAATAAGGTGAATATAAACACAAATTCAGTTGATGTTACTGGTGCACAGGCAGGGTGGCGCTTGTGAGCATGGAGGTTATGTAAGTGTGCGCGCTGCGCAGTGTCTCACGCAATCAGCAAACGTTCTGTGTCTCCGATTAATCTGAGGTGTCTCAAGCGCCGCCAACATCATTATATCTGTAAATTCTCCACTGGGCTGTGTTGCACGGCAGCCTATGTTTGTTGCTGTCCACTAGCACTGCTTTGCTTAGAAGGTGCTGTTCCCGAGGGGTCCCTCCCTGCCGGCTTTAATGCTTCGCAGGTCGAAAGGCAACCAATCAGGCAAAGAGCTTGAGAGCATCGACATCAATGCCGCAGCTGTTGGGGACGCAACAGTGCTTGTACCATCACCACCACCAGCTGCAGGCTTAAGCAGCATATATGACCTTCACAGCAACACTCGGCGCTATGTCATGCTGTTCGCAACGGCGTTCGTCTCCATCATCGTCCCATTTAGTGATACAGTGTATTTACCAGCTTTGCGGGTGAGTCTGCGCAGGGTTGTACTTGTCATTCCCCAATGCAGTGGCAGCTGTTGGAAGGGAGTAGCAGCACCATCACTTTCAACCACACAGATTTTATTTTACCCAACTATATCACTTAAACAGCCAAAGTAAGAAAATATAGAGGATTCATCTGTGATGCTACATGCCTGCAACAGCTGTCAGTGTGTGTGTATACGTGACATGAAGCGGCCATGGCCAGCACACTTTCATATCATATCTACTACCACAGCAGCTGCACACATGCTGTTGAGCCCCTCCTCACAGATAAATAACCGAATTCATCATCTGTCTCGTAATTTTTTGAATGTTTTGTAACTGTTTGACCGTTTGACCACTGTGTGATCTATCATTAGTGCTGCAGTCCTGTTCTGCTTAGGTTGCTGTAAACATTCATTGTCTGTCATCCCTGAAACAAAACCCCAACCAATGTCCACCCCCACTACCTGCGGCAGGCAATTCAAGATGACCTCAGCACCAGTCAAGAACTTGTAGCAGCATCAGTGTCAATTTACATGTTTACAGCAGGAGTGGCCTCCCTGCTCTGGGGACCTGCGAGTGACAGGTGAGGACAGAGGGATTGGACTTTTTACATTTCTATTATATTATATTGTTATATTGTCAACACTTTTATATTGTTATATTCTCAACTTTTGTATTTTCGTTTATGTTGGATCATTTTTTACAGCCACCAGCAGTGTATGGCTATATAGCAACTTTTTTGCATGGAGTGTTACTGGTGCAGCTGCGTACAACAGCTCCGGAAAATCAGCAGTAGCAGCGGCATTTTTCAACTTACTGGCAGCAGTAACACAGTAACATGAAAGTAACATGCAAGCAGCAGCTGTGGCAGCTGTAGCAGCAGCAGCAGTAGTATGCATTTAGCAGCAGTGTCAGGAGAGCCAGCCGCGGCAGCAGTAGCTGCAGCAGCAGCAGCAGCAGCAGCAGCAAAAGTCAGCGGCAGGGGCAGCGGCAGGGGCAGCATTGGGGCCCCCTGGTGGTGACCTGCCCTTTCTTGGCAATGGGTGGCGCCTCCTGACGGAATAAGCAGCAGCTACGTAAATTGACTGCAGTAACCAGCAGCAGCAGCAGCAGTTCTGCCGACCATCACAGTGGTTCTGGTGGCTGCAAATTGTCACTGTGCAGCACAGGCACAGCATTGCTGTCTATCCAACAACAACAAAGCAGCAGAGACACAAGCAGCAGCAGCAGGGCCAGCAACCATCTTCAAAATCACTCAAAATAAATAAACGGAGTCATCCAACAATCAAGCAGCGCCCTGGGAGCAAGTTGCTGTTTACTTCTTGCAGGTTTGGGCGGCGCAAGGTGTATTTTGCTTCATCTGTGGCGTTCCTGGGCAGCACGTTTGGCTGCATCTTTGCCCCAACTGTGGCGGTACTCATCACACTCAGGGCCTTGCAAGGGGCAGCAGGTGCGGCCGCGACTGTCTACATACTGTACATAAATGTCAACAGAATGTGTGCGCCTAATACTATATTTTATTAAATCCAGAAATACATACGTACCATTCTGGGTGTTGCATTTAATATCATCAGACCTGCACTTGGTGCTGCTCAAGCTCATGCAGCATTAGTGCTGCTGCTTCTGCTGCTTCTGCTGCTCACTTATAGCTGCCCAAGTCATGTTCTGGACCCTCATTCCTGCTTCGAAGCAGCAACCCCTACTTCAAAGCAGCACTTGAATAAGATAAACTTGCCAGCCAATCACTCTATGCCTGACTGACTGTCTGTTAGACATTCTCATTTCAACTTGGCTTGCAGTTGCCCAAGACATTGTGCAGTTTCCACTGCAGCTTGACTGCAGCTTCGCCACAGCTATACGTAGTATGTATGATGAAGCTGTGTACAGCTTCAACTTTCTAATCCCACTTATAACTTACTACTCATGAGTCATTCCTGCAATCTCTTCAGTTTGCCCAATTGCTTGCCTTTGTGTTTTGCTTGCAGTTGCTGGTTACCTTGCCAACGGTGCTGCTGTTGTTGCTGACATATTTCCCCCAACGCAGCGAGGCACTGCTCAGGGCCTCTTCATGCTCAGCTTGCTGATTGGACCAGTCATAGGTGAATGGAAGAACAAAAATGGGAAAAACAGAAATAAATCACTTGCATCCTTGCTCGGCTTACTTGTTGAACCAGAACTCGGTTCTTGGCCACAAGTAGGCTGTTCACAATGTATATTTTATAGCACAACTTTACAGCATAAGAGGGCAATATGCACCACGAGCATAAATACCTGTATGTTTATAGAACGTGGATGTGATACGACATCGTATGTCATTCACCTGCAGTAGCAGGCAGGGTTTACTAGAACACACAGTTCCTTCTACTGACTGGAAGCCACCCAATCGCAGTCCATAATCTCTTTGTTGCTCGTTGCCGCCGCTGCTGCTGCTGCCACCGCCGCTGCTGCCGCCGCTGCTGCTGCTGCTGCTGCAGGTCCTGTAGCCGGTGGGGGGCTCTCAGATGCTTTTGGCTGGCGCAGCACCATGATCTGCCTTGCTGCTTTTGGAGGCCTTGCTGCTGTGATCATTGCTGTTTTTCTATCTGAAACCCACCAGTACTTGGTGCTGATGAGGCTGAAAAAGCAGGATCCGGTTATTGCTGAGGGGATTCAGGAGAAGGAAGGAATTGAACAGGGGTCTCCTGTTTTCCATGCACCTTGGGTGCCTCTCAGGTATTGTGCATCGTGCCCTCAGCTCTGCATCATCATCATTAATAATATTGCTTGTCACTATTGATTACTTTCCCCAAGTTTTCAAGAAAAACAAAAATTTTGCAGTGTGACCCATCATCAGCTAGTTCCCAAATCCACCAACTGTAACAGTCTTATCCAAACTTAATGTGTGTTATAGATGTGCTCACCGCTTGCAGCCGTAGCAGCTCTGCCATTGTCTCTCCCAAGCCTCAGATCCATTCAGTGATTTGTCAGAGTTTGTTGCATGAAGAGTATAGCTTGGGACACGAGCTGCAGGAGGGATGTAAAGTTCTACCGCATCCGTCTCACGAACCAAGACAACTTGTTCGAAATCAAGAACTCAATTTGAGATAAGGTGGAATTATATATTATCTTATATTCAGCTTTTAAGAACTTTATAACAGGAAAGTTAACGTGTGTACAGGTTCCTCATTGAACCCTCCATAGCACCCCACTCAACCGCCGCCTTCATCACTTTTGGCATCAACCTGGCTGCCCTCACTGAGCTACCAGCAGCACTGGCCAGCCCCCCATATTCCCTGCCAGCAGCAATCATCGGCGTCACTTTCCTTGCCGATGGCGTTGCCGGCTTGATTGGGAGTCCACTGGGTGGCTGGATGTCTGATAAAGGTGCAGCTAAGTTTCCAAATATACCAGAGGCCCGATTGGCATTCACCACACTCAGTACACTTGTCTGTATGCCGGCAGGATTGCTGGTGTATGCCTGGAGCGTGCAGTACAGCGCACACCTGGTTTCTATCATTGTAGCCTTGTTTTTGATGGGCTGGGCGTGTGCGGTGTGTTTGCCAGGCGTGTTTGGTTACCTGACAACTTTGAAACAGTCTGCAGCGGGTGCTGCCTCGGCTGCTGTACAGACAAGTATGTTTGTGTCTGCTGCTGTATTCATTCTAGTGAGCAGTGTAGCTGTGAAAGCCATGGGAGCGGGACCGTGGTTTACTTTACTGGCTGGGTTGGAGGTTTTGGTCACTGGGATAGCTTACCTGCAGATATGGCGCAAGAAGCGACAAACAGCAGCAGCGGCGGCAGCGGTGCAGTTGGCATAGAGTCTTCTGTCACAGCCTGTGCCACTTTGGCAAGGGTGGCAACTGCTTGCAGGAAGCTTTCAAGTTGTTGGCAAGGAAAGCATTGCCATCTGAACTTCGTGAGGTTAGTTGCATCTGGGCCCAGTGTCACTAGCACCCTCAGGGTTAAGTTAGCATTGCTGTTGGACTCTGACTGAGTGCTGGCGGCCAGCAGCAGCGGTGGTTGTTCCGGGGGATGGCATGCGCACCATGTTGTAGGTCATGTCATCGTTGTCATCGTTGAACGCAACTTGTGTTCACTGCCCCATTGGCCTACTGAGTCAATGGCCCAGGGATGGATCCGACATTGCTATCAAGCCACAATTGGCATTGCAAATTGATTATTCCAAACCCAATTATCAAATTCTTTGTGGCTTCGGGCAAGCATACTCGAATTCAACCAGAAGTATTCCGTTGTGTGGGAGTTTAATGTGCCTCTGAACAACAGTGCTGCTGCTTGTCAGCGTCAGGCTGTGGTGTTGTTGACATTGCAACGTCATGAGGTGTCATCAACCTACAAGTTGTTCAGCAAGGGGTGAGCTTCAGCAGTCAGCATGATGCAGCGTATCGCTTTGCCCCTGGAAAAGTTGTGCAGTTCAACTAACCAGTCCTTGCAAGACTGCAGTTGCACGCATATGTTGACACCTAACTTTTTGCAATTTGCTATCGCAGAGCTGAAACACATGTCACCTGCTTCTGATATGGGGCGAGGGGCCGATGGCAGGATTGCTGTGGCTAATAGGAAACTTATGTATATATACATGTCAGTGGCTTGAGAATGTACTTAGTCACCCTTGTTGAGATGTCCCCTGCTTTATTATAATTATTGTATATACATGTCACCTGCTGTTGGATGCTAATCACCCCGGGTCACGGCATGATGCGATGGCTCCATATGTGCAGGGAGAAGCTCTAATGTAACTAGACACGCTCCTTGCAAATCAATCATTCCAACTATCTGTAATTACAGTGCTAAATGTTGCAAAGTACATGACCACCAACACCCCAGCACTATGTGACCACACAACCAGGTGGCTGGACACCAGAAGTGGCCAGCAATGCCCAACTGCCAGCCTCCGGATTACTCTCTGGCAAAAACCCTTTCTACTACTTGATGAGCTTCAGCATACTATGTAACAGCTGAAGCACTCATGCAGGTCAGGCATACAAAACCAGGCAACCAATCTTGGCCTCTACATGACATACCACACACCCAGATTGCAACAGAACCCATCACAAAACATGACTATGCCACAACTGATGAGGAACTTCAACAGATCACTGTGATTTTAACGGCGGCTCCTGCTATCCCTACGCTGCTTGTGCTTGCTGCTCTTGTGGCTGTGCTTGTGCTCCTTCTTGTGCTCCTTCCTGCTCTCCTTCCGTTCTGCCGACCGGCTGGACCTGCGCCTGCGCCTGCGCTCTCGGCTGCGGGACCTGCTGCGGCTGCGGCTGTGCCGGGATCTGCTGCCACCACGACCGCCGCGCCCGTCTCTGCTGTACGACCGGCTTCTGCTGCGGCCTTGCTTGCTGGACTTGTCAGCCCGTTCCGCGGCTGCTGCAGCTGTCTGCTGATCCTTGGCTACAACTGCCTGCTGTGGTTGCTGCTGTTCAGGCTGGTTGCTTTTGGGTTCTTTGGCTGCGTCTTTGCCGCTGACGTCCTGAGCGGGTGGAAGCATGTGCTGCAAGGAACCTGCCCAGATCAGCAACAAGGAAAAAAGCAGCAGGATGCACATCAGCCACGTTTCTATCACCCTCCTACGCATAATCCTCTAATCCCATGCCCTTGACAAGCTGCGGTGCTGACCAACAATGCAACCCCAAGTACAGGTTTTTAGATTGCAGGACCAGCATTGAGGCTCGAAAAGCAGCTCCTACAATCCTTCTGGCACTAGCAGCACAGGATCTTGACGGAACAAGTAGCCTACCATGCATGCTGCTCTCACACAGCCGCACCTGTCTCAGCACCAGGACTGACAGCAGCTGCATCTCCATTGGCTTCAGCAGCAGCAGCTTCAGCAGCAGGAGCAGCCGCCTTGTCTCCATCAACATCAACATCATCAGTATCACCACCGCCACTGCCAGCACCATGAGCAGCAGCAGGAGATTTTGACCTGCTGTGTCCACGAGCCCCTTTGGCAGGTGGCACACCATCAGCAGCAGCGGCAGCCACAGCAGCAGACGGGCCAGGAGTCCTGCTCCTACTCCTGCTGCGGTCCTGCTGCTTTCTGGGACCACCCCCTTCCACCTGCTCACCACCCCCAACCTGCTGCTGCTCCTGGTCTGCTGCTGCTACTGCTGCTGGCACCTTACCACCATCAGCTGCTAGCGCCGCTGCCTTCTTGTCACTGCCGTCATCCCTGGCCCTACCACTGCTGCCCTTGTCCCTTGCAGCTTTGTCATGACCTTCATCACGCCTGCTGCTGCGCTCCTTGTCATCACGCCTGCTGTTGCTCTCCTTTCTGCTGCCCTCCCGCGCAGCATCCCCTCCTCGCCTGAGGGGCTCACGCTCCCTCCCCTTGCCTCTGTCCCTACTGCGTTCCCTATCCCTGCTGCGGCCTCTGCGGTCACGGCTGCGGTCCCTCCGATCCCTGCTGCTGTCCCTACCTCGTCCTGAGCCCCTGCTGTCGCGGGCCGGGAACCTAGGTGGACTGCGGACCCAGCCCCCCACGGGGCGAGAGCCTGGCGGCCCACGAGGCCCCCTGCCGGGACTGTGGCCGCGCATGAGTATGCTCCTTGGGCTGGGGAACCGCTTGCTGCCCCTGCTGCGGCTCCTGCTCCTGCTGCGGCTGCGCTTGCGGTCCCTGGCGGACAGGGTAAGAAATGCAGCAGCAGCAAGTGTGATGTGATGTGTCAGCAGCAGCAAGGAGGAGGATGGGGACGAAAAATGCTGCTTCTTGGCAAGGCAACTGGCTGCTACAGCATCTATGACTGCCAGCATGGTGTGTAGCCATCATATGTTGCTTGGCTGACACAAATTCAAGTTGACACAGGACTGGGTATGCGAAATGCTGGGGGGTCAACAGCCCCAAAAAACCAGCATATAACCTACAGCAGGATGTAACGACTGACTGTGCTTGGAGGACACGAGTGGCCCCGAGCTCAGTCAGTCATTGCATCCTGTTGTAAATGATATATGCTGGGTTTTGCTGTGCCCCATGGCAGCAGCTGCTGGCTTGTGTGGTGACGACCCATCTTTACCTGGCCTCATCACATTGAGAGGTGTACCGGTTTGCACCAGTGTTGCATATTACCCATAATATCAAATGGAGCAGAAAGAAAGACCCATGATATCAAGTGAGGCAGAAAGAAAGAATAAACTTACAATGTTCATGTGATCGCATGTGGTGCTCTTGGCTCAACTAAGGCCAAAACACCACATGCGAGGTGGTCCTTTGCTCTCAGTTGAGCCAAGAGCACAGCACTACCAATAACGCTGAAACATGCTGCATTTCTGCTCTTTTTACCACTTTACTGTTCAGATATGAGCCAACAGGCACTGGGCACGTGTTCACTCCCCGTCAGCACAACCCACCTGCTCCTGCTCCTGCCCCTACTTCTGCTGCGTCTTCCTCCAGCACGCTTGTCCTGCTGCAGCCGCTCCAGCTGCCTCTCACGCTGCTGCAACCGCTGCTTCAGGAAAGCTGGTGGGCTGCGGCTGCGACTGCTGGCCCTGGGCTTGGCTTCCCCTGCAGCAGCAGCAGCAGGTGCTGCTGCTGCAGCAGGGTCCTGAACTGGGAGCCCCGAAGCTGCTCTGAGCTGCGCTATCAGGGCCTGTGACTGCAGCATAGCCATCTGTGCCTGCTGCATGTTCTGCATGTGCATCGCCATCATTGGATTTATGGCCAGCAGCTCCGCATAGCTGACAGCTGGCGCCTTGAACACTTGCATGGAGTAGACGTCACCCAGCTTCATGCCGTTCAAGCTCAATGCTACAGATGTCTCTGCAGCGCTGGAGTACTCCACAAGAGCCAGCTGGTCGCCCACTGTTCCGGTGACCTGGACGTCGACAACCTGCCCAGCCACTGCCATGAGAGCTTTGAGGGCGGTAGAATCAAGCCCTGGAGGAAACTTGCTGACCACTACACAACGTGTGTGAGCATCTGGGACGCCCTTGGCTGCTAACAAATGGGTGACCAGCTGCTGGTGCAGAGGGTTGGCAGACAGAGGGTTGACAAAAGTGGCCCCAGCAGCAGCTGCTGCTGCAGCAGACGCCATTGCAGCAGCAATGCTGTTGGGGGCAGCTCCAGCTGCAGCAGCAGGTTGCGGCATGGCTGAGAATGCAGCGGCTGCAGCAGCAGCAGCTGCCAGGGGATTGCCAGCAGCTGCTGCTGCAATAGCTGCTGGGGTTGCCATTGGGTTGCTGCCGGGCCCGCTGGAGATTATCTTAGGGGCTGCTGCTGCAGCTGTACCTGCTGGCCCTACGGCTCCTGGTACTGCTGCTGCAGCCAGAGCCTCCGCTGCTGCTTTCTCTGCTTCAACTGCATCCAAGCTGCCAGGTGGCCCAAAGTAGACTGGATAGGGTGACCCATCGACCTCTATACCCTCAACCCTGACCTCTATCCTCCAGTTGCCTTTGCAGGGCACAGTGAAACTTGCCACATAGCTGCCATCTCCCCTGTCTGTGATATCTGCTCTGAGAGCCTCGGCATCTTTGGAGCAGCCCATGCCAGGTATGACGACCACCTCCACATCATCGCCCCCCTCTGTGATTCTCCGGCGATCTGCATCTCTTGCTGTAATGGTGAGGATTGCAGGTGTGCCTGCTGCACCTCCTGCGAGGCCAGGTCCCGCCACCATGAACATCTCG
Source organism: Coelastrella sp. MACC-549 (assembly GCA_018290735.1). Lineage (NCBI taxonomy): Eukaryota > Viridiplantae > Chlorophyta > Chlorophyceae > Sphaeropleales > Scenedesmaceae > Coelastrella > Coelastrella sp. MACC-549. Next base: position 18,176 of record JABEVS010000562.1, on the reverse strand, counting down.
GGCTCTGGGGAACCAGGAGGTTCGAGTTCTGGCTCTTCATCGGAGGACTCTCCGGCAATCTTGTACCTGAAGTAGTGAGAAGCAGATGAGCGAGTCAAGTTGAGTCAGGCTTGAGGAAAAGCAGGGTGTGTGTATGGTCAGCTGCAAGGCTGCTGCAACAGGTGTCTAGTATGTGCTTATCACAAGCATAACATGCATCCTGAGCATGAAAGGCTGCTGATACACAGCAGGAGTGACACAGTGACAGCTGCACAAAGCACAAGAAAGGGCGTCTGCCACCCCATGAGCAGGTATCTACTGCTGTTTGAACCTAGAAGGCTCTATGGACTTACTTGCCCCGGGGCTTGCTGTACATCCCTGTTGGCGCTGATTTGGCGAACTCTGCCAGGCGCCTGGCGATCTCATCACCATGCAGTTCATCTATTTCCTTTGTAGTGGTCAGCGCCGCGGCCTTTTCATGGGCTTTGGGTTGTGGGGCATCAACCAGTGCCAACGCCATCGATGTGCTGCCTGGCCCTGCACCATGAGCTGCTGCGGCTCCATTCGCACCACCTGCATCCATCACCGGCGCCGGAGAGAGTGGTGCCGATTAGACACACGAGTGTGCAGCTGCTCAAAGGCAGCAAAGTGTCTAAGCAGACAGCGATGGTGTGCTTCTTGAGAGAACGATAGTTGATAGTGCCTGCAGGCACAGAGCTACGTCAGGTACACTTCTACAGGAGCGCCTAGTTGACGTGCAGAAAGCTTCCGACCAAAGGGATCAAGGTGTGACTAGCCAGCAGTCCAAGGGGAGGAGTCTGCCTAGCAACATGATACTACAGATTCGGCCAGAAGATTGTCACCTTCACGGAAAAAGTACAGCAAAACTCAATCTTCTGCGGTAGTCGAAGGTACCGTAGAACGGCCAGCGGCTGGGTCAACTAGTTTGCACAATCATACGGCAACAATACAAAATCAACAGAGTAAGCTGCAGCCTACAGTAGGTGGTGTAAGCCTTTGTGACGCTGACAAGTGTGCCCTAGCACCCGTCCGTCAAACCACCCCACAATCCGGCTTCATGCATGCCACACGCGCACCATACGCTTGCTGATCAATTCGGCATTGCTGACCGTCATGTGCAATTGATAAAACTGCTGCTGCAGGGTCGTGTGTCCTTAGTGGTGCACTATCAATGTCAATGAAGAGATTATGATATGATCTAGTAGTACAAAGTTTATGATGCATACGCTGCCTGGGCGTGCCCCCTGCAGCCAACACTCGCACGCTTTGCACAGCGCACGGCAGCAGACGCTGCATTACCATTCTGCACGGCCTGCTAAGGTGCGTGTAACTAATCTATAAGAGGTATACGATCGGTTCCTGGAGTCAACCTGGTCTCTCCTAATGCAGGCAGCGCACCTGAAGAGCAATCGTGCACGTGTCACAGCCCCCTTATCAGGTACAAAGAGTGCTTTGTGTATAATTGACAGTATAAGCAGCCAGCATTTCGTCGGTATGTTGCGTACATTGCAGTGCAGTGTATGCCGTGGAATACAAGCTGTGCAGCGGGCAGAGCTACGCCTACAGCAGCAGTCATCAGCCTGTGGAATCCTATGATACTCAGATTGCTGTGAACGGGCAGAACACTTGCAGAGTATGGCTCATCTTGTGTATGTATGTATCATCTCACGCTGCAGATGAGGACTTGGGCCATTTAGCACAGGCAGCAGAGCTTTCTCAAAGCTTACAAGGTAACCATCTCTGTGCAGACACCGTTGAACCATTCTCTGGCAGCAATCGACATTGCAGGCAGTGAATGCCAACTTGCCAATAGTTCTCGGGCAGGGTTGAAACAACAGCACAACATAAATGCCAACACCAAGCTCTTGTGTCTGTCTGTGAGCGACATATGCCACAGGCCACTGTTATGTTGCACCTGAGCAGCAGTGGCTTTGCTGCATCCCTCTATCAGCACACTGTTTTTCTCACATACCTACAAACCGCCCCTGCAGGTGTCACTTCTCCCCACCCCAACGCAGCTTGCATACTAATCAACAGCAGCGGCAGTGTCGTTGGCAGCGCCTGTCAGCGAGCACAGGGCACAACACCTAGTGAGGTTCTGGCAGTGCAGCAGGCGCGTGAAGCAGCTCAGGGTTCGACAGCCTATCTAAACCTCGAGACTGGGGACTGTCATGGGGACGAATCAGCTGTTGCTGCACTTCTGGCTGCTGGGGTGTCGAGAGTGGTGATCGGGCTCCGACATCCTCTAGGACATCTCAGGTATGTTCCAGCAGCAGCAGAGGCAGCGGCAGCAGCTTGGCAGTTGATAGACTCTAGCAGCAACAGCTTGACAGCTGCATAGGTGCTTTGACGTAAGCTTTTATCTGTACCTCTGCGGCGTGATATGCGTCAGCATAATGGCTCAGAAACGGGGCCTCACCCCTGTGTTGTTACAAAACGGCTGAGTCCACTCATCTGACCCTGTAACCTCCACCACCACCAACAGCAGCAGCAGCAGCAGCATACCCGGCTGCCTGGTCTAGCAGTTGTGGTTGCTGTCTCCATGTTGCTGATGCTCAGCTCTACTGATAACCTTGGCACTCCACGCATCGTCCTATCTCACATGCTTGCAGGAACAAGGCCATTTCGGCGTACACAGCAGCAGGCCTTGATGTGGCAGTCCTGGGCGAAACACCTCTTGGAACAGATGCAGCAACAGCAGAAGCAACGCTGCTTACCTGCCTGTCAGCTAATGAAGCCCTCCTGCACAGGGCAGCACTGAAGCAGCCTCTCAGCGTGCTCAAGTATGCCATGACCCTAGACGGCAAGATAGCAACAGCAGCGGGGCATTCAGCCTGGGTCAGCAGCCCACAGAGCAGGGCCAAGGTGTTTGAGATGCGAGCGGCAAGCGATGCTGTCGTGGTTGGCGGCAATACGGTGCGGCGAGACAATCCGCGGCTTACGACGAGGCGGGAGAGCGGACATTTGCCTGTGAGGGTTGTGATGAGTCGGACTTTGGACTTGCCGGATAAGGCCAATCTGTGGGATACACAGGTAATTTCCTGGGCATGATCGACCCTTTGATGCAACTCTTATTGATGGTGCCAGAGCTGTCCAAATGTATCGGCAGTCTGATCAGCAAAGGATGCAGTAGCCAGCAGGACTCGCAGCAGTTGTTGCAGTAGCAGTTTTCTGTAGCATGAGTTGCAGCTGCAACCTCTGATGGTGCTTTTTGCCAGGAGAATGCTGCTAGATGGCTGGTGAACCAACATGTTCTGGTGAAGTTGTAAGGGATTGATGCAGGCTGCTGCTCATGTTGGCGCGTCTGCTGCTGGCTTGCTTTTGACAATGCCTTCACTGCAGCCTGCAGGACACAAACTGGGATTTGCCAATAACACACGATTGCTGCAACTGCTGATTGCAATCCAGCTATCACCTCTTGTGACTGAGGCGTTGTTGCAGGCTGCCCCTGCAGTGTTTTGGCATTTTTATGACCCAAACTGCTGCTGATTGTGTGATATTAGTCATGTTGTAATATAGTAATAATGACTTCCATGTTTTCATTTGCAGGCTGCCCCTACAATAGTGATGACCCAAAGGGGCGCCCGCCAATCTTTCCAGACCTACCTGCGTGACCGAGGTGTTGAGGTCATGGAGTTCGATTTCCTGACGCCAGACAATGTTACACAGTACTGCTACGAACGGGGATTCCTGCAGGTGGGTGCTTGTTATGTTATATTTGTTTCAGCATGCCACAAGCAGTGTTATAACTTGTCAGTGCATACATCTGGTGAGGGATGCTGGTGAGGGATGTTTTAGATAAGGTAGCACAGGCAGCAGTGGTCTACAGCTCCCCAGCCATTGCTAGCAGCCTGGCTTGCTGGATTGACAAGCCCTGGCTTGCTGCTGCTCTGTCTAGGGTACAAGTTCCTCCGTCATATTCACCTTCAATTCGTTTGTTCAACGGGCTGACCAGTGTGTTGATTAGTTTCAGCAGCACCATGCTGTTGTGTTTCATCTCAGCCAGCCCCTCAAACTGCCCAATCAAATCATTATCTTGTATTCAACCAACATCATCGTAAGCGTTGCACCAGATGCGCTTCTGAAGGTGGATGATTTGGATGGTACAGCGACTATGTTACAGCTGACCGTTGAATTTTAACGCTCTTGTGTTGTGCTGCAGGTGTTTTGGGAATGTGGAGGGACGCTAGCAGCTCCTGCAATCTCCAGTGGGGTCATCCACAAGGTCCTGGCATTTGTAGCGCCCAAGATTATAGGCGGTACTCGGGCACCGACTCCTGTGGGCGAGTTGGGAAATGTAGAAATGACGCAGGCAGTCAACCTGATAGATTCCCAGTGGCAGCAAGTTGGTCCAGATCTGATGCTGACTGGATACCTTCCATCTTCTGGGGGCTTGCTGACGTTGGAGAGTTCACTATCTTTTCCCAACAGCAAGTCAGCGGCAGCAGCAGTGGCAGCAGCAAGCAGCAGCAGTGGTGAGCAGTCTCAGCAACAGCAGCAGCAGCAGGTGTTGCAGCAGCGGAACAGGGTGGGGACTGGGCAGGTTATCAGCTTTTATAAAGCTTGGGATGAGTGGGGTGCACTTTCAAACTTCTCGCCACATCCAATTGAGATGCCTGAGGGAGTCGTGACAGCAGATGGCAGTAGCAGCAGCGGTGGCTGCAGCAGCAGCAGCGGCGGGGGCGGCAGCAGGGATGTGAAGCAGTGGCCTAGTGTGGAGCATTACTATCAGTCACAGAAGTTTGCAGGAGTGCAGCATCCAGATGCAGTTGGGCTTGTGGAGCAAATAGCAGCAGCATTAAGCCCTGAAGAGGCAGCTCAGCTAGGTCGCAGGGCAGAACGGGAACAGCCTGAGCTGGTGAGACCTGATTGGGGTTCTGCTAAACGAGCAGTAATGCTTGCTGCTCTAAGGCAGAAGTTCAGGAGTCATGCAGGGCCCAGGGCGATGCTGCTGAATACAGCAGTTGCTGGAGCTGTGCTGGTTGAGAACAGTCCTCATGATAGGTATTGGGGCCAGGGGTATGATGGGCTAGGGCAGAATTACCTGGGTCAGTTGCTGATGCAGGTCAGAGAGGAGCTGCTGCAGGCTCAGCAGCAGCAGCAGCAGGGGCAACAGCAGCTGCACAGCATGAATGGGGCTGCAGTGATGCAGCAGCACTTTGTCAGCAAGGAAGAAAGCACTGGTGACAGCAGCAGCAGACAGCTTGGGGCACAGCCGCGATTGGCTGGATAAAATGCCATGCATACACGCAAGCTATTATCAGCTTCATTGCTATAGCATATTATATTGCACGAGCCAAGTCTGTCTCGCTGTTTCAACAAGCATTGGACAGCTGCTTTCAACAAGCATTGGACAGCTGTGTTCAACAAGCATTGAACAATACTGCATGCACATTGCGGGCTGTTAGCGTGCTTCATGAAAATCAATTATTTCACTTTAGCATGATATGCAGCAGCCGTGTTCTTATGCAGCTGTGTAGGTGTTGGAGTTGGCAATTTGTCGGGCCTGGAACTTCTACGCGTTGCCAGCTTGATGCATCACCCGATAAAGTTTGAGTCTGCCCACTATTTGAAACGAGGTGTTCAAGTTCAAGCTCGTGTCCAGATCTTTACATGCTTACGGCGCCATTGAACTCGGCAGTACTACTTGCACTACACGGTGACAGAGTTGGCTTACCCGGTGTAAGAGAGAGTGTTTTGTGCATATTTGTTTGGCCTGAATGTTCCCGTTGCGTTGTGCGGACGCCACACCCAGAAGTCTCCTCTGAGGGTGCCTAACAAACACGCAGCTGCTGTCTAAAGACTCTTTGAGAGCCATTCAGCACTGCTTCGCTGTGATCGAGAGTAAACAACTTCTCACTATTGTATCAACTGCACAAAGCTGCGGATTATTGAACGCTGTTGGAACTCTAGCACACTCAGGACTGGGAGGTTGGCCACAATTTGCTTTTTGCGGACTTTTTGAGACATATTTGTGCTAAAAGTACGCATTAGATAGTATTGCGCTGGTGCTGAAGGCCGTTGGGTCTCCAGAGACAATGCACTCTCCAGAGACAATGCACTCTGGCAGCGAGCAGCTCTGGCGAGAAGCTGTTGAAGGTGAGCTCTGCTAAGCTTTGCATTTCTCTTACCTTCTTGTTTATAAGTCCAATAGAACTGCCTTGTATGAACGCGGCCCTGGATTGCAGCTGATCAAGGCTTCCCCCTGCTGCTCCCTTATGTCCTCTCCCGCAGTGTTCTCCGCAGTTACCGAGGACCCGTTGTTGCAGATAGGAGCTGCTGCTGGTAAGTGGGTTTTGTTGTGCGCACGTAGTCGCTGTGTGCGGCATGCCATGTCAAGCAGCATCACAGCGAGCGTTTCATCCTGAAGGGCCGGAGGGCTGGCAAGCGCCAGTCTCGTACTGCCCTGGGTTTCTTAAACCATGATTCAGTCTTAGAATTGTTTTGTCTGCGCTGTCCCCATGCATTGCAGCCCTGCTATCAGCAGTATCATACTCATTGCTGTACAAGTCATCGCAGCTGTTGTCCCCCAAGCTGTGCAAAGAATACGTACGTTTGAAGGAGAAAGACCGCGTGGACTGGAACACCAGGTACGTCACAAACTGCTCATGTTGGTTTGAGGCCGTGTGTCCCTGTTGGCAGCTGGATTGTTGTAGGGATTGTGTTGCAGCTGCTGCTTGCAGGATGAGTTGCTGGGCTATGAGAGAGCTAATGCAGCTCCCTGTCCAGGTGTCTCGCTGCACAGTATTGATGTCAACTATAGAAGTCGAATTACTATCAAAATCGATATGATCAATGTTATTATCAACTATATAAGTTGAATACAACAATGTCTCAGCCCAAAGCCATATTGCAGGCAGCTTGTGTGGCAACCTCCAGCAAACAGCAGACACCCTCGGATCCCGTGCTCCTGCCTTCAAAATAGATATATAGATAAAATAGACTGAACTTGAATGAAAAAATAACATATACTTTTGTGCCCCATCCGTCTGCCTATAATATCCAGGCTGCCAAGCACACTTCATGCAGTGATAGTCAGTTTCCTATGCTTCTGGGCCCTCTGCTACAGTGGCAGCTTCTTTGACAATCACAGCAGCAGCACCTCCCTCAGCAGCAGCAGTGGCATACCGGTGGTATTTAGAGTCAGCCCATTATCATATACCATCATCGGCATCAGCTTTGGCTACTTCCTCATGGATGCAGCAGTTATGGCAGCAGTACCGGAGATTGGCAACACAGAAATGTATGTGCATCATGCCGTTGCGCTGCTGTCGCTGGCAGTTGCTGCGCAGGTGCAGTGCATGCACGTATACCTGATGATGGTGCTGCTCAGCGAGCTCACTACACCATTCGTAAGTGTTGCAAACACAAGCAGGAGCAAACGCAGCAAACAACCAGCAGCAGCGACGAGCAATGCGGCAGGGGATGCAGCAACCCCAATGCCTCTCACATGCCCTTCATCCGCAGCACTATCAGCTTTTTATTGATCTTCTATCTTCAAGGTTGCTTCCCAGTTCAGGCGCTACTCTGTGCTTACATGCCACATGGTGCAAGTGCAGCACATGCACCTTCTTCTGCAACGGTGACGCCCACCTCTAGCACACCACACATCATTATGCACTGAGTAACGCCCAGCTCATCGTCTTTCTGCTGAATTTGATATGCAGGTGAACCTGCGCTGGTACTTGGACAAGGCAAATCTGAAAGGCACCAAGCTCTACACACTCAACGGCTTGCTGCTGCTGCTCGTCTGGGGGGTCGCGCGTGTTGTGCTGTTCATCCCTTTCTATGTCCATGTAATACAAAATTGGCAGTCAGTCATGCAGATACCTGTGCATGCAGCGGTGCTGTTGCTGGGTGTCCCTCTGCTGCTGTTTGGGCTGAATACAATGTGGTTTGTTAAGATTGTGAGGGGAGCTTACAAGTTGGTCTTTCCACCTGCTGCAGCAGCAACAGCAGGAGCAGCAGCTGGGAAACAGCAACAGCAGCAGCAGAGGCAGTCCGTGGAAATTATGGCATATGCACACCCACATCTGGAGTAGCGAGCAACTGGCAAGGAAGCGCAGTGGACGACTGCAGGACGACCATTGTCTGTTCTGATGTGCATCAAATGCGTCAAACCAACTCAGACGGCTTGGTGGTTGTGATCAAGTACACTGAACTTGTCCTGGCCAAGTGCTGACCTGCCCCTACTCAGTTCTGAACAGCACCATAGCAAATATGCACCGTGCTGTCATTCATGTAGCCGTGCATCCAAATAGCTTGATGGGAGATTTTGAATTTGACAGTGGTAATCTGTTCAGGTGCCACTACTGGAGTGCTGATTGCTGTTCTGCGCAGAGCAGTTCCCTTGTTTGAAAATGACAATGTGACAAGTTCCAGCAGGTGTGAAGCTCTGTCTAGGGCAGTCATGTCATTTCGCTGATGTGTCTCAGGGATCTTGCCAAGGACTTGAGGGTTATTTCTAAGAAAACACCTTGTCAATTTTCTCAGACATGCTGAGAGAAAGTCCACTATGAGACAGTGATGGTCGCCCCACATCTGAAGCTGTCAGTGGCAGTTGAGCTGTCTGTCTGCGTCACAGCAAGCGCTGCGAGCTTGAGCGTAGCATTTGAATGCAGGGGATGCATGTAGCAGGTTACAGCAGTGGTGGAGAATACACCATACTGCAATGCAGTGGTCTTTCGGCCGATTGCCTCATGGTTTGCATTGTGTTGTGCCTTTGTGACTGAGGTGGAAGTTAAGTTAGCAATTGTGTGGCAGGGCATATCCAGCATGTTGGATTATTCTGCTATGGTCGATCGTAGAGCTCTGCACCAGCCTGCGGCAGGATCGTGCCGGTGTTGTGGCAGTCTGCATTCCCTGTTGCTGCATCCTACTGTGCTGTTGTTCTTGGCTGCATGGACCTAAGGCTACGCCTTTGCTGGTGTCCACAAGTTAAGTCAGTGCTCTTTCAAGCTTACAAGGCATAGCAGCTGTTGTGTGTGACTTGAGCAGGCGCAGGTGTTGAGCGGAAGTTCATCAGGCCCAGGTGCTCACACTCGTGTGTGTCAGGCTGCATTTACATGTTATTGTATGTGTTTATCATTTATGTGCGTCTGATTTTGTGTCTGCAACACACAACAGCAGACACACATAAGTGTTAAACACATACAACAGTGCCTTTGGCCGTTAGGTTGCAGCATGTGCAGCACAGTATGCAAGCACCAAGACAGCACCAGACTTGTCACCGCTGTCAGCGGAAGTGCTGTCGCGCTGCACTGTAGCTCCAATCAATACCTTTTGTGTGTTAGTGACATGTTGTATGGGTATTGACATGACCCATTGCGACTCAACTGCCACCACAGTATATACTTGCTGTCGGTGGTGTTGATGCCGCTGTGACATTCAGAGACTGCTTGCTTCATGGCTGTATCAACAACCCTGCAACTCTTAAGTTGAATTTAGCAGCTGCTCTGCAAAAGTGCAGCTGAGTCTGTTTGCACGGCCCATTGTGATACTTGAAAGTGAACGCACCAACTGTACATGAGCTCTGAATGCCAGGCAAATTGGCATGTGCCCTGCAGCTACTGCTGTTCCATTGCATGTCAGGCTACGTGTGCTGTTGTTAGCGCACCAGACTTCTTGCCGCAGAAGTATAAGGGTGGCTAGAAGTAAAAGACTTAACAAGGCTGTGGTGCTGACAAAGTTTTTGGGGTTATTGTCACCTAGAACTTTAGGACAGTGAGGTGCCAAGCAAGCATGCGGCGGCTAAGCACTGCTGTGTGTTCTATTGCCGCTGATCAGTTGTTTGCTGCAGTGCATGATGGGGTCTATTGTACAAAGCAGGTGGTTGCCATGTGGCAGTTTGTTTTGCTAGTCATGCCAGCCAGAGGCTTCTCTGTTGTAACCATGGTGTGGCCCACACCAGTAGGCTACTGGGTGCACTCTCTGCTGTATTTGCCAGTGCACAGCTGGATGCCAATTGCTGCACTGCAACACAGAGGGTCCGAATGATTCCTTCAGCTCATGAAGCGGTGATATGACACAGTCCAGAGTATACTGTGGTGAATTGCTTAAGGGCCGAGTATCCTTGCCTGCAGAGTTGCAGGCACTTGCTTTTTCTTCTATGATCCACTGGGCAGGTCTTGAAATGGCACTGTTGCAACATGGCTCTGTTGCAACATGGCTCTGTTGCACTGGAGATGCAGCGCATGTGTCATACGGTATATATGACAGCATATGTACAGCATATATGCTCTGACCAGTGCACTGCTGATGCATGTCGATTGACCTTCTTCCGCTCATGGTTCTGCTGCAACAGCTGCCAGCTGCAGTGCAACCCCTGCTGGAGGCAAAAGGTTTGTGCTAAACAGCCAATGTACGTCACCAGCTAGCATGTTTCATCTGTCTTGAGGTAAATCAAACATGCAGATACTGTGTAAAAGAGATTGAGCCATGCAGCAAATTAAAATGCAATGGCAAATGCGCTGACATACGTCGGGGGCGCCACCCTGGTATGATGCTTGTGCCTGCCTTGGCTGCCCTTGAGGCTCAGGCCGGCGTGTGTTGTCCCCAAGCTGTTTGCCAGGCTAGTACCCCTCTCGTGGCTCTGCTCATGTGTATGGCACTCAGTGGATGCATGGATACGTGGATTCTTTGGCGCCCCGGCCGTCATTTTGACGTCCATGTAACCCAGTAGCTGCTGATAGAGAAGCCTTCTCTGGCAGTGCACTTCAACTTGCTGCATGGCTTATTTTCGTTTACAATGCCATTAATGGTTTCTACAACCACTGCAGTAGCAGCTAACACAGCAATTAATCCCTGTAGCACCCACCGGACAAAGCTCCCTACAGATGGAAGTATGACCACTGCCAGCGATGCAGGAGCCAGGCTGGGCCTCAGGCTAGGGTGATGCATGCCTGTCAGGTGTGAGCTGGTATGCGCTGACATCGCATTGCTTGAGACTGACTTTCCGTGGATATGCCTGTGGTTAAAATGATGGGCCTTGCATCGCAATACATAGCATCTCAACTTGTTGCGTGACTCTCTTTGTTTTACATCTCAAAGCAGCAGTAGGCTATTGACACCCACTACGGCACGCAGGCCCAGCGCTTGGCGTAAAAAGAAACACCCCTCAACAGAATAGTAGTTTGAACTCAGTAATAGAGGCATGCTGCCATCGAAGCCGATTTAGCATCGTGCAATATTTAAGGCTCTTCATCACTGCGCGCAGCAAAGGGAACGAAGTGGCTTGATGAATGAGGTGTTGACATTAGCTCACAATGAGCAGCGGCGGGCTAGTATCGGTGTATAACACTTGGCAGGGAAGAGCCCTTGTAATATTCCCTGTTGGAGCCGATACCTGCGGTACCTATCGCTCTCTGCATGAAACCCTTGAATCAAAACAGTATGCAATAAGCGCAGATAGGCCGCTCATCAGCTATTTTTTCGCCGGTGTGTCTGTGCTCGCTTGTGCATTTGCCAAGGGTGTCCTTTCTCAGCAGCTTATAGGGTAGTCGTCAATAAACGCGCCACAGCGCGCCATGTATTGATCCGTGAATGGCCGAGACTGCTGCGAAGTCCCTGCAGGCGTTTGCAGTGTAGTCCTGCTGATCACGAAGTAGTTAAAATAGGTGCCGTACACTTGCAGCAGCTGCCGAGGCCTTATGCACTCCCACAGACCAGCGTATGGTGTGGCCGTGTGTGGACAATCTCCTCTCGCGGGTGGGCCCACCGCTCGTCTCAGGTGGGCTCTTGCAGCTGCTACAAGCATATATATTGCTGTATTTATTGCTTGATCTCTCTTTTGTTGTGCCTGAGCACATGATCATGCATATGTGTGCAGACAGTGCAGATTCCTGGTCGCCTATGCCTGTTTGGCCGTAGTTACGCTGAGCACCCTGCGCCATCAACAACAACTGCTGCCTTGACTTCTTTTGCAGGTTTTTGGCCCATCCTGCGGCCCCTTGTGCATGGAACCAACGCCAGGTTGGTGGACTGTAGTTGCCGTCTGTCATGTCGCTTGGACATGTGTGTCATGTAGCACCTGTTTGTCGTATTATTGTACGCAATACCTGAATGAGTGATATACCAGTGCCTGTTATGACTGTGAGGGGCCTGATAGCAGAACTGGGCTCCAAGGTAGCGCGATAACTGCCTGTGCTGCCGCCATTGTTTGAAACACACCTAGCTACATAAACCGTGCCTTCATCTCTGTAGCCACAAAGCATCATCCAAGCCCTGCGGTATTTCTTGGATTCAACTGGACCTCCTTGAGCCAGCAAGATGAATCGCAGGGTCAAGCAGCTGGCTGTGATTGAAATCAATATCAACTGTCCAAGGACACTGGCTGTGTGCCACAAATAGCACGGCACAAGCGTCACATATATGCTTTCTGGCGCTTATGAATCTTGTAGGTTTCTTCCCATGCCACTGAAGCGATCAACACTAGGTGTAGGTCCCCCAGCCTGGGTACCCAGCAGCAGGAGCAGCTCTCCCTCAGCAGACGAGTACAATGCAGCAGCGCAGCATTTGGCAGCAGAGTCGGCCTTCAGCCCACTCGTCTGCAGCAGCCAATAAGCAGACCACTACAGCGGCTGCAGCAGCAGCCGCAGCAACCAGCAGGGCTACCTGCAGCAGCAGCAGCAGCTAGGGTTCGTGCACCGCCTGTGCATGCAACCTTTGCTGCTGCCGGTGGTGATGAGCGTTCCTTTGAAAAGCAACCTCAGGTGCGGCTTGCAGGACTGGCTATTTGATCAGCCCCTGCAGCATACTCACGACAGTATGTGTGCACTGCAGTGGTTGCTGTGCTGCACAGACATCTGGCTGGGCTCCTCACCTTTCACCACCGCAGTTGGTCTTGAGACTGGTGCACTTGCATGCGCCTGTTTTCAGCCGCACTACTTACTACATTGAGCTTATATAACCCCAAAAATTGCTGTATAACCCACCGACGAGCCGCATGTTACGCCCAACGTACAAGCTTTATTAAGGTCCATTTTGCCAAGGGTTGTGCTGTCTGGTGTCTCACCGGCCCTCCCTTCTTCCAATTGGACCAACAAAAGCCCCTCCTGCTGCAGCTTTCGGCAGCTGCTGAACCCATACAGCAGTTGTAGCAGCTGCAGCTGGCGCACATGATAACACATGATAGACAACATACTTCGCTGTCCGCGTGCCGCTTGTTTGGTTCAGGCAAGCAACCGGACTGATCCATTGTCTGGTTGCAAGCAACGGAAATGATTCAATGCCTGGTTGTTGACCAAAAGTGTCTGCAGGAAGTCTGAATAAGTAAGATGAAGCTGATTGGTTGTATATGTATGTCCTGCAGTTCTTAGAAGGCTTATCTGGCTGGCGCCGCCGCTGGACAATGGTGCTGCTGTGCTTTGTTGCGTTCATGTTATGTAACATGGACCGGGTCAACATGAGCATCGCCATTTTGCCCATGAGTCAGCAGTATGGGTGGAACAGCCAAACGGTGGGGTTTGTTCAGAGCAGCTTCTTCTGGTGAGTTGATTTGAAATCCTGCAAGCAACTGCACTGGTATCTGAGGGGACCGTGTTCTCTGCAGGACGGTCAACATCAGCAGGCCCCTGCAAGATACACACAAGGCAGGGATCAAACAAACGAACTGTTTAAGACTCAAGCAAACGAACTGTTCAAGATGAGATTAGTATTAGCAGTGAGACCAGCAGCAGGATCAGCAGAGTCAGTTTTCAGGCAGATTCCAGCACCACCAGCATCACTGCCTTCAGGATTTCCTGCAAAAACTACTTGTTACATGTCATGTGCGACACGACAGCAAGCAACCATAGGCTGCAGGCAGAAGCAGGGTCAGCACAGACCACATGGAGGTCAGCAACGGAGCAGTCGAGATTTGTTGACCTTCATTAGAATGCTGAGCAGCAGTTGACAGCAACTCAACTTCTGAGATTACAGCATGCTGTAGAACATGTTGCTGCTTCCCACATACAGCCAGCCACCCAGGGTACAATACACTTGCTACATGTGGCCCCAACCTTTGCTGCTGCGCTCTTGCTGCAGGGGATACCTCTTAACACAAGTACTTGGTGGCATCTGGGCTGATAAGTTTGGCGGCAAGCTTGTTTTAGGGCTTGGCGTGGTATGGTGGAGCCTTGCGACTGCTTGCACCCCGATCGCTGCACAGATGGGGCTTCCGGCACTGCTGGCTGCTCGAGCACTGATGGGCATTGGGGAAGGTGTGGCGATGCCTGCTATGAACAATATGCTTAGCAGGTAAGCAAAAGCAGCTATGTACCAACACGCAATGCAAGCACCTGGGATTGGTAACCTCCCATATGCCTTATGTTGTTTGCAAAAGTCTGAGAGATTGTTGTGCTGATGATGATCTGCTCTGGCAGGAACGTAGTGCAGCAGCTATACTGCAGCCAATCTGTGATCTGATTGTCAGTTGGCAATGGCAGCCTGCTGCTGTGGGAGCGCTTCTCCAGAACCAATTTCAAACAGCTTCAGTTGCAGCAGTATTGCTGCACCTGCCAGCCAAACAACAGCAGCACCCTCATGCCTCAGCCCACACATGTTCAAATCCCTCTTCCTCTTCTGCAATCCACCGCTTTGCTGCACCCAACAGATGGGTCCCAGTCGCCGAGCGCAGTCGCTCCCTTGCCCTCGTGTACAGCGGCATGTTTATCGGCAGCATTGTAGGGCTAGCGATGAGCCCAGCCATGATAGCAGCCCTGGGGTGGCCCTCAGTGTTTTATGTGTTTGGCAGCATGGGGCTGGTGTGGTACAGCTTCTGGAATAGCAGGGCGGCAAGTACACCTGCAGAAGACACCAGTATTAGTCATGCTGAAAAGGTAGGGGGCCATTTGTGGACAGTTATCAGCAGCAGGCCCAACAGCACAGTTGCACAAAGCAGTAGCAAACCTGACTGCACAGCTGCGTATTGTCCGCTCCAACAATTACGTGCAAATGTGTCGCTGTTGTAGATACAAGATTTGCTCCTTGTATGTCCTGTGGCCTTAGTCAATAACAGAAAGTCAGGGCACCTTGAAAGCTGCTGCTGTTATCTGCCTACTGTTCAGGCTTACATGCCTCGGAGCCTTTCTTGCTTTGCTGCATCTGCTCCTTAGTGTTCTTCCTGCCACTACTGCAATGACATAGTCTGCGTCTTCTCAGCACGCCTCCTTACCCACCATAACTGTGTGGTTACTCAACCGAATTAGTGCCTACCTTGGAAGATGCCCAGTAGATCATCATCTCTCACATTGCTGTTTCGTATTGCTCCTTTTTTGCACAATTATGTCTGTATGTGTATCATAGGCCTATATCCTCGCCAACACGAGCGTGTCGGGGCCGCCCACCCGAAGCATTCCTTGGGGCAAGCTGTTGAGTCGGAAGGAGGTGTGGGCGATCATCCTCTGCCACTTCTGCCACAACTGGGGGACGTTTATTCTGCTGACCTGGATGCCCACCTACTACAACCAGGTGGGCAGGAATTGAGCAATAGATATCTATCACACCTACATATTCTCAGCGTCTCAGATGGTACTCTCCGCACAGCATGAAATTGAATGATTGAGTTGACTTGGTAAAGATACATGAAATCGTTTAACAACTGCACCACTACTGTTCCTGTAGTCAATGGTAACCAACAATGGGATGACAGGCTCATCCTCAATGGTGGGCACCTCAGCCGCCATGTCGACGCTGATGGTTCCATTATAGCTTGCACCGGCTGGCAGCAAGGGTGTTGTGACTCCTGCTGCTGCTGCTGCTGACGGTGTGCCAAGCTGGTTAGCAGCCAATGTCGCACATTTCTTGAACATGTTCAAGAAATGTGCGGCATTGGCTGCTAACCAGCTTGGCACACCGTCGTCAGCAGCAGCAGCATCAAATGGGTTGCTGGCAGCAGTGTCTGTCTTGAGTTCTGATATCCTTTGTCAATTATTAAAGTTTTCAGCGCCTGCCAGTGATTGAAGGAAATCTTTCAAGCACACTCTCTGGCATTCATATATCAGTCATCTTGTTATGTTATCTTTGGTCCATTGCTGCAGGTCCTGGGTTGTGATATCCTCAAGTCTGGCATCTTCTCAGTTCTTCCCTGGATGACAATGGCAGTCAGCGCCAATGTTGGGGGCTGGATAGCTGATGGACTCGTGGCACGCGGCGTCAGCGTCACTCACGTCCGAAAAGTCATGCAGACACTGGGATTCCTGGGCCCCGCATTCTGTCTGACACAGTTACAGAATGTGCACACACTGCCCGCTGCTGTCGCCTGTATGATGGGGGCACAGGGCTTTGATGCCTTCAGTCAAAGCGGCTTGTACTCAAACCATCAGGACATAGGACCACGCTATGCTGGGGTCCTGTTAGGTCTTAGCAATACTGCTGGGGTTCTAGCCGGGGTTTTAGGCAGCATAGCTACAGGGTATATACTAGCACATGGCACCTGGGCTAATGTCTGGCAGGTAGCGGTAGCACTGTACCTCGTCGGAACTCTGATCTGGAACCTGTTTTCTACTGGTGAACGCATTTTTGACTAGTGGCGGAAACAAAACTCACAACATTTGTGATTTTGCTGGGCTGTTGGTGTTGAGTTGGTGTAGGCAGTGCATCATGGTCTGCGTCTTGGGCTCAGCGCTTTGGCTGATTGTGCAGAGATGTGTGCAAGTTTATCATTCTCATGTATGTCCCGCTTGGCCTTCAATCCTGAGGTACGCTGCGTGCGCAGTTCCCTTACTGATCGAAGGAACAGGGCAACTGACCTATTGTGGCGGCACATATGCGGGTGCTGAGTTCACTTCCTCTCCAAAGCAACTTGCAGGAAATCCCTAAATTTGGGGTTCTAGAAGGGTCATAGATCTATGACCATCTGCTGCAGCTACTAGCTATTCAGTTGCTGCTTACTGGTAGGCAGGTGTGCAGGCTTCACTTTTTTGCAGGGTATCTGTTGATTGCCACACGTTTTGATTCTGGTGTGTGTTCAGGTTTTGAGCAATGCCGGGCTTCTGGTTCCATGGTGTCGGCAGTCTAAGTCGGGCCTGGGGCTTTCAAGGGAGGAGAAGTTCAGGGAGTTGATGTTACTCATGTTGCTACCTGCCAGCGGCCTGCCTTTACAAACAACCTGTGTGCTTCTCACTGTCTGACAGCGTCGTGACATGGCGGTTGTGGGAGGCTGGATTGTCTGCTCTATGGCAAGTGCATCAAAAGTATATTCATAGACAGATGGGCGCCTGCTGATGTTGACCGTCCTGCGCCTGCTGATGTTGACCGTCCTGGGCGCCTGCTGGCCTTCTGCAAGCTCTACTTTGAATGAATTCATGTAACTGCTATGATGCAGCACTTGCGTTACAGACTAACTGGCCTCGCCAGCAGGCCATGCTTAAAGCACATATCAACTCAGTACAAGTTGCAACATGCACTGAGTTTATATGTGTTTAATTGTACTGCATGTCTCAATTATTGATCATACCGTACTGTCAAAGTGCATAAAAGAAATTGAGCCATGCAGCAAGTGGCTTGCATTTCAGTAAAATGCCGAATTACTGTCTAGCATACTGGCTGTAACGGATACCATCATGTAGTACAGCTTGCCGGTGTAAGGTGTTTTCAGACAGTAGTGAAAATACAATAACGGTGTACGAGGCGCCCCGCTCATGTTCGGAACATCAATATTTGTGACATCCATGCCTGACCACCTAATAATAATAATAATAATAATAATAATAATAATAATAATAATAATAATAATAATAATCAGTACTTTGCAGTCTAACCACCTAACATCGACTTGGCTGGCTCAGATGGAGCGGCATTTGACGGCGTCACACTCAAGCAACGTCACTCCGCCACTCATTCATTGATAGCATATCTACCGTTGAATCTGAATCAATTTGTTGCAACGTGGATGTAAAAGAAATTGAGCCATGCAACAAGTTGAGATGCAATGGCAAATGCACTGACATGCGTGGGATGTATATATGCAGGCTGCACTGGAGATACGTAGCACACGATGCCCATGGTGTACGGCACATGGCATAAACTTCACTGATACTTTTCTGGTACTGTAGTTCTACAGTTTTCAAATCCATACCATACCATACCATACCATACCATACCATACCATACCATACCATACCATACCATACCATACCATACCATACCATACCATACCATACAACCTGGCCCCAGAAGGGCGCCCCGGAGGAGCCAAC
>JABEVS010000561.1:0-38112 GCA_018290735.1 Coelastrella sp. MACC-549 | reverse complement strand
CCCTGCTCGGTAGGGAAAATCCTCCCTCGGCTACGCCTCGGGAGGATTTTCCCTACCTCACAGGGAATATGGGCACGTATCCACCCTCGAGTCCAACATAGCGACCAGATAAATAGTACATATCATATCATATCATATCATATCATATCATATCATATCATATCATATCATATCATATCATACTACCTTGCCCGAGAGGGGCACACCAAAAGAGCCGCTCGTGGGGATTGCCAAGTACTTGTTTGTGACCTTCCTTCCTTTCTTCCTGCATTCCAATACATGTACAGCGCATCTCCAGCAGCTACGGCAACGCCGCCATTGGGCTTGTATCAGTATTCTCCCTGTGTGACTCATAAATCATCTCCTTGCCTGTATTTAGTAGGCCAGAGTAGTCGTTGGAGAGTAGTTGCCGTCAACAAGTCGGCGTGATTGGAAGGCGCCTGTTACTGCACCCCTTTTTTGCTGTAGTGCTGTGGTACCTGTGGTTGACCAGTACCGATGTAATATCACATCACGCAACAGCAATCACAGTAGCATGCACATCCTGCTGGCTTGTCCTTATGACTTTCAGATCTGGAGCAGTAGCAAGGAGCTGTTGATGAGGAAACTGGGCACCCAGACCGGCAGCAGCCTCTGGCAGCATGCCCATGGAATAGACAACAGGCCGGTTGAACCACCCAAGGCAAGGAGGAGTGTTGGTGCTGAGGTCAACTGGGGAGTGAGGTTTAGCAGCGATGCTGATGCACACAAGTTTCTCAAGGTGAGTCGCTGTTGTGGGTGACTTGAGTGCGACATAAGTACGCAAAGCGATTGTTGGTAGATGGGAAAATGCTACTAGAAATTTGAATATAGTCATCCTCTGTTGTCCAAGATCAGTCCTCTCTGTTGAGTTAGTTTGCTTGCATTAATGTGGCCAGATTAGTTGGTTTGTGAGCATAAACTGGCTGGCTTTTGGCTGTGGCAGTAATGTCAGTATTGATGCACACTGGCTGCTTTAACAAATGGTGCTTTGAGCCAGCAGGGCTTTATTGCCTGTGCTTTTGCAAGTACTGGTGACTGTCAGGTGCACAAACATCTGCTGTTGCTGTCGGGCCTTAGCAATCTGGCATTGACTGCTGCTTCTGCGACAACGAATGCAGGAACTGTCTACAGAGGTTGGGGCTCGCTTGTCAGCTGCAAAAGCCAAAGCCAAGTGCCTCACACTCAAGCTCAAGCGCAGACAGGTGGGGCTGGCTTTGGTATGTTTTTGCCTGCTGCATCCTGTCGCTCCTCACTCTACTAACACTTTACAGCAAACCTCTTTCACTGCCGTAGTGCTCATATGAGCGCCAAGAGTCCTGTGCCTAGATAAAAAGAAGTTTGACGCCCAGAAGGGATCCCTCCAATCCAGCCTGCCTATACCTTCTGTCATTTGTGGCCCAGCAACTGACCATGCGTCTGGCAGTTGCTAGGAACACTGCATCGTGTTGTTTGGTGCAGCTTTAGATTACATCACATGTCTCTGTAAGGGCGACGCCTTGATCTGCAGAACTGGCAATACCTTGATGTCTTAATTTACTGCTTGTGCAGTTTCCGCTGCCACAAGAATTTGCCAACTGCATGTAGGGGTTGACCGTCATGCTGCCCTTCTCACACAGGCTGGTGCTCCTGAGCCCGCTAAGTTTCTTGGTCATGGCTACTGTGACAGCCTCAGCAGGAGCGTGACACTCGGCAACTATGTCAGCGGCGCTGCAGATGTGTATGATCAAGCTGCATTGCTGCTTGTTGCCATGAAGATACCAGCAGAGGAGATACGAGGAATGGGCATAACTGTGAGTCTTGTGTTTCATTCTTTCTTTTTTCCTTATCTTTTTTCTCTGACTTGCATGCATTGTCTGCAAGCTTGCACAGTGCAGACAGCAAGAACTGTATCAGCTCAAGGTGCATCCCAGTGCATATACAGATGCCTGCTATGCAGTAAGCTTTACTGGTAGTACCAGTCAATCATCTCCTGTGCCCTGTCCTTCTGCCAATCAAGAACTCCGGTAAACGAGCTATCAAGATTGTACCAAGAATAAGCCCTAACCTCGCCATCTCAGCATTGAATGATCAACAGTCTAGAACTGTACTTGTGCGGCTTGTTTTTGTCTTTGTGTGCAGGCATCCAAACTTGACACTGATGCTGCATCTCACAATGCCCGGCCCTCAGGTCCAGCTCTTGCTAAGGCAAGTAACTGTTGAAAATCAGATCAATGCATAACAAACAGTATGTTTGAATCATAAAAAAGCTGATGAGCTAGATTGTGAAAATTAATTTAAAAAAAGAGTAAGCCAGTGTGAATGGTTAGAGTCATAGAGTTGGAACTAGCTGCATCAGGACCCTGATGGACATATCCACTTTGCTGGTAGTGACTGCCACCTTTGCAAAGCAATTGATGCTGCTGTGCAGTGTTGCTGCTGCTTAACCGGAGGTCTGGTGTTGCACCCAGTCTAGGACAACAAGATGTCAGCAGTCAAGACCATACTCTCAATCCTCCTGGTCAATTTCAGCATGCTGGGCAGCGTTCTTTAGTTTATGGTCCCTGCTGAATGTGTCCCATCTGCAGGTTGCTCCTAGCAAGCATGGTGTTTTTGATCCATCACGGCAGCCGCCCTGGATGCTGGCTTTTCAGAAACACCTTGAGAAGTTGAAACAGCAGCAGCAGCCCCAACAGCAGCAGCAGCAGCCCAAGCAGCAGGAAGAAGGCCTGCAGGAAGGGCAGCCACATGAGCAGCAGCAGCAGCAGCAGCTTGAGAAGCAAGATGACATTGCCATTGATCTAAGTACTGCTGAAGATCATGAGGATGTGCAGCAGCAGCAGCAAAACGAGCAGCTGCATCAGCAGCGGCAGCGGCGGCTGCCAGCTCCCTCATTGACACCTCAGAAGCGACCCTGTAATTCAGCCGCTGCTGCTGCCGCCGCTGTTGGTGCTGCTGCTGCTCTTGCTGGTGATTGCAGCCCAGCAGCCGGGGCAACCTTCTTTGCTGCCACATCAGCAGGGGAGTTCAATTCACCAGCATCAGCCTCTGATCATATTGTTGTGGGCAACACACCAAAGCGTAGACAAGCCATGCAGAAAGGCAGCGGGGCGTCTGGCAGCAGTCCAGCTGTTGTTGGCCAGCAGCGTACTTTGCATGGTGTATTGGTGGGGCAGCAGCAGCAGCAGCAGTTATCGACAGGGGTACCAGCTGTGGTGCACCAGCTGCAGTCTGGTAAGCCACAAGACCATCTGCAGCACCAGCAGCAGTGGCAACAGCAGGAAGATGAGGATCAGCAGAGTGTTGCGGAGCCTCTGCTGCAGCAGCAGCACCAACAGCAGCAGCAGCAGCAGCAGACAGTGGCTGGTGAGCCGCTGCAGCATCTCGTGAGTGAACCAGCAGGCACAACATCAACAAGCTCACCTGCAGCAGAAGCAGGAGGGGCAGCAGCAGCAGGCCCTGATGTGTCTGCTCCTGAAGGGTCTCCTACTTCTGAAGATTTGCTGATGATGGCGTCCCTGCCAGAAGTCTCACCTCCAGATTCTGCAACAGCAGCAGCGATGGCGACAGCAGCAGCAGCAGGACTAGGCCAGCCCCATCTGGAGCGAGAGCAGCAGCAACAATGGCAGCAGCAACACACTAATGTGATTGGCAGCCCTTCTGCAAAGCGGAAGCTGTTCTTGTCTGCTGCAACACCAGGCACAGCAGCGGCAGCGGCAACAGCAACGGCAGCGGCAACAGTAGCCGCGGCATCAAGGACACCTATTGCTGCGTTGCCGCCTCTGTCACAGATTGACCCAGAGGTTCTGCAAGCCTTGCCCTCAGACCTTCAACGTGAGATTGCAGCAGCGTATAATGTGGGTTCTGCTGCTGTGCACCGCAGTCCAGTAGCAGCAGCAGCAGATGGTCGAGTGAGTGCCTCACCCAGTGCTGCTGCTAAGCGTCGGCAGCAGCAGCAGCAGCGTGGGAGGAAGGGGCCGGGTGTAGCAGCTGGCAACTGGCTACAAGCTGGGGCAGCAGCAGCAGCAAAGCCACGCGGCAGACCCAAAGCTGGTCGGGAATCTGTCGGGCAACATGCAGCATTCGCAAGGGAGCGGAGCATCAAGCAGGGAGGTGTCAACTGTAATCCAAGTAACAGAATTTCACACCATCATGTGCCTGAAGTTCTCACTCACATGAACCAGATTGACCCTGAAGTTCTGGCTCAGCTTCCTCCTGAACTTCAGCAGGAACTACAGGCAAATCTTCTAGGTAAGCCAAAGAAACGGCCAAGGCCACCTGCAGCAGCAGATGTGTTGGGACCTGCAGCCTGGGCACCTTGGTCGGATGCTGCTGCTGCTGGTGGTGGTGGTGGTGGTGGTGGTGTTGGCAGCAGCAGTAGCTGCAGGAAGGTGGGGCTGGGGCGGCTCTGGAGTGGGGCTGCTGCTGCTGGTAATCCTGCTGCCGGCAGCAGTAGGAATCTGCAGCAGCAGCAGCAGCAGCAACAATTGTTTGTTGCTGAGCCAGTGGGCGATATCCTAGTTGGAGTTCAGCAAGCCCTTGATGCCTTACTGCTGCAGCCAGCAGTGGCAGCAGTGGCAAATGTATCAAACTCTACTACTGCTGCCTTTGACCCAACATTGACGTCTGTATCAACCAAGAGTGGCAGTCGAGGAGTGGCTACAGATGGACCTGAGCAAGGCAGAAAGCTTGCTGTGTTAGCTGAGTACATAGCCCAGTGGGCCGTCAGCTGTGACAGTGACCTGGATGCTGTGAGGAGTGTTTTGAGACTTGTACATAAGACAGGAGAGAACAGGGAAGGGTTTAGTGCTGCTGCACAGCAAATTGTAGGGCTTGTGCAGCAACATGTACAAAAACAATTTGGGTTCCTGCTCAAGCTGTGAGTGTGAGTCAGAAGGTCTGCGTGTATCATATGCTGCTATGGCAGTATTGGGTGTGCGTGTATCATATGCTGCTATGGCAATCAGCTTGCTAGCCAGCTGGCTGCCATAGCTGCATGTAACACGCACACCAAATATATACACCCAGAGTGTCTGAGTGATGAGTGTCTCTGCCATGTCTGATCTTTAAGTATTGCAGATCGCTGCAGGCAGTGCCATCAGCTCCCCCCTGCAGGGGCTATTGTGTGCTTTGTATGAATGTAAGTGGCAGGTTTGCAACATCTGGATATCTGCCTGTGTCATATCTTGCTTTAAGTGGCACCAGAATCTTTGCAGCCTGGCTGCAAAGTTTGGGGTGTCAGGATCCTCAAGGGCCTAGCGGGTCATTTGGGTAGGACGTCTGTACTGCAACTTGCGTGTATGGTGTTTTGCGTGGGTGGCTTGGTTTTTCGCTTACATGTTACCATCGGAAAAGTATATCACCCGGGGACCGCATTGGTGCAGGCAGTACTGTACAGCACTGCTGACAAATGGCCTACACATCGATATCGCGATGGTCGCCCGGCAGACCCTTCAACAAGCTGAGGCGCATATGAAGAGATCATAGCAGTGTGTAACGGTTTGCAAGTCCTCCAGGCTGCGCGATCACCATTAGCCAAGAGACCTGCAACACTCTCATAGTATCACTCTGTCACCAGCAAGTGCTGCGACATACTTTTCATTGTTGTCTGTTCAGGGTCGCTTGTAAGACCGCTTGTTCAACTACCGGGGATACTCGATCGAGTTGGCAAACACTGGAGCATTGGCTCGAGCTTGTAGTCCTGTGTATACGCGTTCTGCGTAAGCATACCATCTGTGATTTATTGCCAGAGCAGATTATTATTACCCTTTGCTTGTCAGATCAGGCAGCACTATACTGTGGAGTTTGCATGGAATGAGGTTGTATGTTGCATCTGTGCTATTATGCACATTGCTTGGGCAGTATGGCACGCTGTGCATTGGCCAAAGGTGCGTGAAAGCTATGATCAACAGCTCTTATGGCCCGTTGCGCTTTTGGCCTCTATTCTGAACCCTGGTCAGCGTTGAAGCGGTAATGCAGCAGTTAACTGCTGGATCGCATACAGAACGCATGCATGCCACTGGATCGCGATACATGCATACTTATACATTACCTGGTTCTGGTGTGGCAGGCGCTGCATCTTCGTAGGGCACACAATGTTACATTGCAGCTTGTCTGGCACCACACAAGTGCTGCTGTGCCTTTTGTGCATGGCCAGCTCCTGTTGTCCGACTTAGACCCTCATGCTTCGCGAGCAGGACTTGTGCATGGCACCTGTGCTGTTGAAGCTGCACACGTCATGCTCATACTGTGCTGGTGGCAGTGGCAGTTGGCAGTGGCAGTTTCATACACAACTGGACGCACTATGGCATGCTCCATGCAAGCAAGTACCTTGGCAGCAGCAGGGCTGCAGAAGGTGGCCACCTGCAAAGACAAGCCATGTCTACAACGCCCACCCCTGCCAGCGTGCCCAAGAAGTGCAAAAGACTTTCTTTGTCACTGCAGGATCATCGGGGATGATCCCACACCCTCCCCAGATCCGGTCATCCAAAGTCCCAGCCCGCAGCCTTCAAGCCCAGGACCCACCCCAAGTCCCACCCCAGGTCCCACCCCAAGTCCCGATCCCAGTCCCACCCCAGGTCCAAGCCCTGAGCCTCCTAGCCCCACACCCCCAAGCCCTGAGCCACAGCCCCCAAGCCCTGGTCCGGGGCCAAGCCCTGAACCGCCAAGCCCTAGCCCAGCACCCGCACCTCAACCGCCATCCCCACCTGGCCCTGGCCCCGCTCCAGACCCTAAGACTTGGATGACACTCAACCACAGCCCAGGGTACTGTGCGATGTATGGCATCTGTGGCAAGCGGAAAGATGGCGATGTGCTGAACTGCCCCAAGAACATTGAGGTATAAAAAAACATTGAGATTTCAAAGCTACAGCAAGACTCGCTCACCCTCAGCCTATGCCTCCAGCGTCTCTGTATCTGTTTGTTGCTCAGTACCATGTACTATCTACCTGGGGAGTGCCAAGGAAATAAGGATCCCAGAAGAGCACACAGTCTTCTTCAACTACCAGTGCAATGCTGCACAGCTGCCCCTGAGGTGCCTTGAGTGATAGAAGCAATTGGCCCATGTGGTTCCTCAGCATTGGATCCGCCTGGTTAGTTGGAAATTGCTTCTATTATTTGAGGCACCTCAGAGGCAGCTGAGTGTTTAGTTTGAAACCGCACAGGCTGTTTGTCACAGGTCTTATGTGTGTCATGTACATGAGCAGTCCTAACTCCTGAACACTGTCATGCTAGTAGTGCCTGGCAAAGAACAGCAGCCTGACCTGAGTATGATATGAGCGTCTGCATTTTGGGTCAAGATTGAAGCGGCTTTGTTTGTTGGCAGGCACCACCGCCCAGTGAGGAGCTAGCCAAGAAGCTTCAGAAAACGTGTCCAAGTTTGTGGTCTGAAAAGGGCGGCTACAATGGCCGTTACTGCTGCTCGCCTGAACAGATTGACAAGCTTGCTACCGATGTGAGTATTTTGACGTGCATATCCTGTGGCGCAGTGGGAATTGACAGCTAGCAATTCGTTCAGTAGTTCTCCATTGCTTTTGGCTTTCATCAAGGTTTGTCTTTGACAAGAAACAGCGGTTGTTCTGAAGCAGCTGCTGCCTTCTGTATTTTGTAGCCAGCACAACTCACTCAGTCCGTACACGTATATCGGTCACTGGCTTCTTGCATTACCTGCATGGCATCCCCAGTGGGTACCAGCCATATTATGGGATGCAAAAGGAATGCCAAGGTTGGTATTGCAGTTTACTGTCTAAGCACTACTATCTAACTCAGTCAGTAGACGTATATCGGTCACTGGCTTCTTGCATTACCTGCATGGCATCCCCAATAGGTACCAGCCATATTATGGGATGCAAAAGGGACTCCCTTTTGGCGGCCAAGGTTGGTATTGCAGTTTACTGTCTAAGCACTAGTTTATAGAACTACCACTGTGGTGTAGCACCCACATATTGAGGTCTGCCCACGAGCTTTCCTGAAAGTTACAAAAGACCTCGAACTGTCTTCAGGTGAAAACAAATGCTGAGATACTGATGGACATACCACACCCCTCTGTTGCACTGTGGAGGTGTCCGTCTGACTGCTCTGCGACCTGCCTGTTCACATGCCTGCAGTCTGGCAAAGTTGCTCCCTTTACTGTTGGCTGCCCAGCCTGCTTCCACAACTTCCTCCACCTGTGGTGTGTCCTCAGCTGCTCATCGGATCAAGCAACATTCACAAACGTGACACAGGTGCAGCTGGCAGCAGATAATAATGCCACAGCAGTTCAGGATATTGATGTGTGGACCAGTCAGCAGTTCAATGATGACCTGTTCAAGTCCTGCAAGGTGGGGAAGCCCTGCATCGGTGTCTCGTAGGTTCTAACCTGTACTAAGAAGTGTCTGCATTTCTAGGGGGTTTGTGATCGAGGCCAGCTGCCAGGGATTTCAATTTCTTGTAGCTGTGCAGTTTTGAGATTTTTGTGCACATTGATGTCACAGCAGTGTGTTCCCATATTGCTCTAAGCTTCATCAGGCAACGAGAACTTCTGGAGCAATTGCTGCAGTGATTCTGGGATTGAGCAGAGGCCGGTTATTGTCATCTGTCTGATGCCTTAGGGCTTGCTGCTTGTCACAATGCCTGCAGGATGTCAAGTTTGGTGCTGCAAATCTTCCCGCCATGAAGTTCATGGGCGGAGGTGCAGAGAATGGGCAGCAGTGGCTGGAGTTTCTGGGTGAAGTGAAGGACAAGCGGGTGCCGCCTGTCGGTTCCCCCTTCCAACAGAATTTCAACCCTACCGGCAATGTCACGCCAGCTGGGATTGTGCCGGCTTCTGCTAGCTTTGTGAGCTGTGGGGACCCTCTGTTCCTTTGCTCCTGTGCCGACTGCCCAGTGGCCCCTGGATGCTCAGCGGTAGGTTGGAATGATATAGATGTAACATCAGGTAACATGTCATTTAACAGGTACCATGTCATTTTAACAGGATTTTGTACGTATGACGCAAGACGTCACCTGCAGATACTTTCAGTGTTTCAGGGCCGTATTCTCCCCTTCACATCCGCACAATGCTGGGAAAACAGCCAGATTATACTTTGTGAGATCACATCTCAGAAGCCACAAGTTGTCTTTGCCCCAACTGCTTGTGCATCGCTGTGCTGATGTCGCACTTGTGAGCCAGGCAAGGGGGCAGCTCATGCCTTCTCTGGAGGCTGACTGTTTTGTGTCACTTTAGGCATCTTATCTTGGAAGTGGGTAGCTCAAAGGCAGGGCCTTATACGCTACCTACTGCTTCTGCTGCTGCCACTTCATGCTGCTTGTCTGCTGCTGCTGTAGCCTCATCCTGGTCCTCCCCCTGAGGTGAAGACATGCAGGGTTGGTGCCATCACATGCTGGGACTTCACACTACTGCTGGCGTACATCGCACTCATTGGAGGTAAGCACACAGGCTTCCAGCAAAATTTCATGGAAAGCTACTGCTTCCCATTGATGCTGGCAGCTACTAATCTCCTTTACTAGGAACCCTCAAATGTAGGGAAGATGACCCTTTCACCATGTATGCTGCCTTCCTGCGCTCTTTCTCCCCTAGTATCTGCTTCCAGCCCCAGCACATACCCTCTTGCTGGTTGATGTTGCACACGCACACAGGATTGATCAGTCTTGCGTTGGAAAAACAGGTCAATGGCCTGCACTCATCCAGGTTTGAACTGGAGACCTTCTGTGTGTTGGACAGATGTGATAACCAACTACACCATGAGTGCTGATGACGGCTGAGGTGTTTGGTAGCTGTATTGGGCCATTGCAACACTTACCGAGCACAAACTCAATGTGAATTGCATCATCATCAGCCATGATAATGATTTGCATGCTGGTTTGAGGCACAGGCACCCCATTACAGCCTCCTATAGGAGCAGGTGGCTAAACCATGCTCAGCGTTGAAAGAACTCTACAAGATGATCGCCATTCTCTGCCACAGAAATACAGTTGGCCGACGAGTCTATATTATGCTGGCAACACCCCATGTTGAGTGGTTCAGTGTATTTTGTATGCATTTCAACCATCTGGACATGCCGCAGTGTACATTGTTTGGTAGAGAAAACAGTCCGACTCCTCCTGCAAGCTGCAGGATTCAAGGCCATGCTTTCAAGGTCTGCATGGCCCTAACACACAGTTCTTGGCAGAACTCCTCAAGCTAACACACATACACACGCGCACACGCACGCGCACGCAACGCACGCACCGCACAATGCATCTGCTTGTGACCAAACATGAGGGCAACCAATGATATCATAATACCTGCTGATCATGCCAAATCCATAATATATTGCTGGTGTTTGCTGGTCCAGGCACCGCTGGCATTCTGACCAAGAACAAGCGACACAGGGATCAGCAGCTGCTGGAAGCAAAGTTGGGTTTAGAAGCTGAGGAGCCACTATTAGGCATGCTGCCTGAGCAGCAGTCTGCCGCTAATGGTGGCCAGGAGGAAGAAGGTGGGCGGTGTTCTATACTGGTCGATGCTCTGTACAACATATTATAGCAGCACATAATCACATCAAAGGCCATTCTTGCACTTCCCTGGACCTCTGGGTAGGCACATATACCTGAAAAATCATTACACGCCCCAAGTAAATCATTCTTGCATATCTTTTGCTCCGGCTTGCTGCGATATTCTGTGTGCCACGCTTCCTCTCCCCTTCCCTTCTGTTGTCACAGGGGATGAAACAGAGCCGTTGCCAGGTGATGTCCATTACCCCTACCTTGAGCGCAAAATGCAAAGGGCCTACACTGTGCTGGTGAGCCCGTAGTGTGCTTGTGGTCTAACACTACTTTCTCAAAGTGTTGTTCTACATATTGTCTCATAGCTGCCCAGCCAAGTTGCCTGTGGAACTGTTGGACAACAGGAGGCTGCCCTGAAAGTGTCAGATTCTGATGAACATCAACATTTGTGCTCCTCAATGACATGCTGTCTGAGTATCGTTTTTTCATTTCAGTGTTTATGTGAATCCGTTACACTGTTCACTGTGCATTGCAGGGTGAGTACACTGCCAGGCACCCTTCACAAGTGATCATTGCTGGTGCAATCCTGATAGCATTCTGCCTTTTTGGCCTTATCTGCTTCAAACTGGAGACTAGTCCGGAGCGTTTGTGGGTAGGTCCAGCCAGTCGAGCAGCTCAGGATAAGGCAAATTATGAGGCTTCATTTGGGCCTTTCTATCGGGTGTCACAGCTGATCCTCAGTACTACAGCAGAGACTGATAGCAAGTATATGAGTACTACTGGGCTGCCGGCTATCGTGAGTGATGAGAATATACAGCTCTTGTGGGAGATGCAAGCCAAGGTGGATGCTTTGACAGGTGGGTGCTGCTCAGCAGATGAAGCAGCATCAGCAACTACCTGTCCTGCATAGGGATGTATTTCACAGCTGCTATCAGCGAGACCCATTTTACAAATTTTACAGATTATCACGAGAATATCACGAGTCGTGATTGTGCATTACCGTGAAGTTTGCTTCTGCTGCCAGTGAATCTGTTTACTGCCAAGATGTTACTTCATCGAGGTCTTCGAGCACTGCAGGACTATCCTGCATTCGAGTCATTCTTGCTGCTGCGCTCTGCGTATGGGAGGTGTTCTAAACTATGCCGTGCCTGCTTTTCCGTTTTGCAGCACCATACACAAAGGCAGGCAGTCCAGCAAATGCCTCACTCACAGACGTCTGCTTCAAACCGTTTGGCACCACGTGCGCCACCCAAAGCATTCTGCAGTACTGGCACATGAACCAAACGTTCTACCAGGAAGAGCTGGCAAAGCCGTCTTACAAAGTGAAACTGAGCCCGGAGTATTGCTTTGGGCACTGGGCGACTCAGTGCCGAAGTGCGTTTGAAGCCCCGATGGATCCTCATGTCATACTAGGAGGTTTCAGCACAGGGCCTGACTTCAGGTTAGTTGGATCAAGCTGAATATTCAGTGATGCACAGCCATTGGGTGTTCTGAACAACCAGCGGGCAGTACATGACGGTTATGAGAACGCAGCGCATGTAGTACACCTGTTTGAAAGCATACAGTCAGCACATGCATTGCGGGCTGTTCATGTGAAAAGCAGAACAGTTGCTGTGGTATGCATCACCCTGCTCAGCACTGTGTTGATGTTGGAAAACTGACTTTGTGCCATGTTCATCAAATGTGCTGCTGACATGCGTGATTGAAGCAGTTCGACACTCGAGCAGCACTAGTATGGAAGCCATGCTTATCAATAATTCATCAGTAATACTATCTGTGGACAGGAGCTGTTATAGATAACCCTTGTAAAGATAATGGGCGGTTTAGTAATATTTTTGATATATCTGTGGGATCCCCGGTGCGATGGGTTGTGCGGTTTTGTGGTTTGCAGGAACTACTCTGCTGATGCCACCGCTTTTGTGGTCACCTACCCCATTGACAGCAATCCAGACAACCTGGAAGCTGCTCTTGCCTGGGAAGCAGCATTCATACAGTTGGCTGAAACTCAGCTCACCAGCATGGCAGCTGCAGCAAAGCTCAAGATTGCTTTCCAGGCAGAAAGGTAGGGGCTGGAGTGTCTCAGCGTTTGTCCATTTTTTTGATAATATGTCCTGGCAGCAGCGTGTGCTGCCGATGCTTGGCCTATCTGATCTCACGGCAGAACATAACTTGAGAGTAGATGGGTTTATATGTGTTATTACTACATGCAACCATGGTCTCAAACCTTTGGGCAAGGACCGTTGGGTCAATTGACAAGCATATAACAAAAAACACATGCTGTTCATGCCTGCAAACCTCTACCTGCGTGCCAATTTTCACTAACAAACAGCCAACTTGGAGCTATGCTTCCTCCTCACAACCAACAGTGAGTTCACTTCACAACTGTGGCAGGTCTGTCGAGGATGAGCTGAAACGGGAGAGCTATACCGATGCCTCTGTTGTGGCCGTCTCATACCTGGTCATGCTGGGCTACATTGCCTTTGCTCTGGCTGCTCTGCCGCCGCCTCAGCATTTCCTGCAAATATTTGTGCTCAGCCGAGCATCCCTGGGTGCTGGAGGGGTGTTGATTGTGGCTTTCAGTGTGGCGGGTGCTATGGGCCTATGCAGTATGTTTGGAATGTGGAGCACTCTTATTATCATGGAGGTCATACCTTTCCTTGTACTGGCGGTTGGCGTGGATAACATGTTTGTGTTGGCCCATGCGTTGGCACGACAGGTAGGTTGTGAGACTGCAGCATTGATGCTAGAAAAGGGTTTACCTGTACAGTAGCCCAACCCTGGACAAGTCATCTTGTATCTGTTCAAATGGTTATCGCATGCAAGCGCATGCAGCTTAGAATCATGTGTTACTCCATGTGTCTTTCCAGGACACCACCTTGCCTCTGGTGACCCGGGCAGGCCTCGCCTTGGGCTCGGCAGGGCCCTCGATCACCCTGGCTGCAGCTTGTGAAGTGCTGGCTTTCGGTCTGGGCAGCCTGACGCCTATGCCTGCTGTCAGGAACTTCAGCATATGCGCGGCGACAGCTGTACTGCTGGACTTCATTTTACAGGTGAGCAGTGCGCTGTAGTTTATACTGTTTCATGGTTGCAGTGACATGCTAGTTATCAGGGACTTCACCTCATCAGGCAGGAGTCAAGTTTCTTCAAGAAGCTGATCACGGCTGTCACTGGAGCCACTGTAGTGGCAGGGAGTGTGTTCTGTTGAAGTAGAAGACTTTTACCTGACTCCAGTGCAAGGAAAGCGCAGGTCTTGCTGGAGGTTTATCCTGCCATCAGTTCCATCACAATTTGTGGCAGGCAGACAACCAGGCAGGCAAAGTGACTGCAGTGCTGCATACTTCATATCGGACATAAAGTTGTGCAGTATTTGTCATGCTGACAGATAGTGACAGTGTCACTAGTGTCACTGGGATGTCATGTGTACTTGCCGGCACTCTGCAGGTGACTGTTTTCATGGCTCTCCTGGTCTTAGATACCCGGCGCCTCCAACACACTCGCTTGGACTGCCTGCCCTGCATTAAAGTGCCCTACCGGGATGCTTCAGGCCACTGGGTGTATGATGATGTTTCAGATGATGAGGAATATGAACCGCTAAACCCTGGACAACCTCCAAATGGAACTGCACACCCTGGGGGTTGGGGTTTAGGTGGGCTTGCTCAGGGCTTAGGATCTCTTAACATCCCGGGCTTCAGAAGTTCCAACAGGGCTCAACAGGGTTCAGCTCAAGACCCTGGAGAGATGTATTATGCACCGCAGCAGCAGCTGCTGCAGACGAATGCTGCTGCAGCAGCAGCAGCAGGGGATGCAGGTGCTGGTGAGATTGGGGTTCAGCAGCAGCAGCAGCAGCAGCCAGGATCAGTGGGTGGCAGGCGGGGTTCTGGACCTGTGCCTGAGGTGTTACCAGGTGTCATTCACAAGGGCCCTGGGCTGCTGCATGGAGACAGAATATCTCTGCAGTCACTGCTGCAGGTGGGGCTTTGCCAAGGTGTTGCGCTTGTTTTCTCGTGCACAACAATGAATCTTGGTGAAGAATGAAGCAATGAACGTGCTTCTGAGCAGCCAGGTGGCCATGGTAGCATGCTAGCTTGCAGTGGTGCAGTCAGCATGTGAGGCTGCTCCCTGAGCTGCTGGGAATTTTCTATTATCTATTTATTGTTTATTTCTATTTGCACATCCCAAAGGATTATGGCTTGCATCTCAAGGTGTATTATCCGCAGATACCTATGCTGGGGCACTCAGCCCCAGTACTAGGTCTGCACAACAGCTTTACTATTCACAAGCCTGCTTTGTTGGAGGCCTCAGCCAGGGATGGATCTACAACTGTGCTGAGTTTATGTGTTGTCATGTACCTATAGGCCTACATGGAGCGCGTACATGCACCTCTTCTGATGCAGCCTCTGGTCCAACTCCTTGTTGTCGCCCTTTTCGTCACAGGTAAGAGCTCTTTCAGCCGTGGCCCTGTTGCAATGCACATGACTCTTGTCTGCCTGCTTATGGACTGCCTGCTTATGGGCAGTGACCTGCACTGATCAGCTGGTTCTTCAACACAGACACAGTGGATACCACTCTGCATAAACAGTCAATCTCAAGGGTAAGGCACACCCTCTCGCTGCCTCAAGAGCGGGAGTGGACGGTAGGGGGCGTGGAGCCGATGGCACCGCCATCGCCACACACGCCACCCTCCCTCAACATACGCGGGTGTCTACTCAGAAAGGAAACCAAGCGTAGATCAGTCATTCATCCATTCATTCTGGGAAAAGGGGCCCTCTCCCCTTCTTCCCCTCCTCTCCCCCCCCCCAACACACACACACTACACTGACACCCACACACTTTGAGAAAGTGATCCATATTTGGTAGGCACCTCAAGCAACTTGTCTGCTGCAGGAAGCTTCAGCCTAGTGTCGTCTCTGCAGGCCTGTTTGGGATCGGATAATCATGCACATCCCCCTTGCCCAACAGTGGATTGACTTCATTGGGTGGATTTGAGGCGCGGGGCCAACGGCAGAACTGCTATGGCTGCAAAGTACTGATATCATCATTGTTATTATTCTGCAGGCCTGTTTGTGGCAGCAGCCCTGATCCCTCGCCTGTCAGTTGGCCTAGACCAGTCTGTCGCGCTCCCGAGAGACTCCTACATGCAAGAGTACTACAAGGACCTCATGGACTATCTGAGAGTTGGACCTCCTCTGTATCTTGTGGTATCAAACGTCAACGTTTCTGCTGGGGCGCGTGATGTAAATGAACTCTGTTCTGTGGCAGGTTGTCAGACTGACAGCCTCATGGTCAGGGTGAGTTATCCGGGTGAATTAGTTATCAGGTATTAAGTAATATTATTATGTATTAGTATTAATAATTTGTTAGTGTTTATCATTACACTAATATCTATTAGTGTTAATCAATGTTATAATACTTATTAATATTTGTACTTAAATTCGTCAACCTGAACAAGCACAACGTAGACGAGGTAGCTTTGCTATGCTGAGTCCATTTTGTTTGTCATGTACTTCCTGAGCCCTGAGCAGATCCAGCGCTATGTCATAGATCAGTTAGTTTGGGTGTATGAAGCACTTGATGGGAGGGAGTCTGTGTGGCACTGCCTGCACACACTCCAATAGCTGGCTGAAACTTCAAGCTTGATAATTTGGCATCAAGATTGTGCATCAATAGCAATCACAACTTCAAAATTTGGTTTCAATCAGCAATCACCAATACATGGGCCAGCAGGAATACTGATAAAACAGAAAGGCCCAGGGAAAAGGGTACAACTAGTCTGACCTGATCTGGGCTCTACCTGAAACATTACTACACACATCACCGAAATAAATACTACCTGACCAACAACACAGCAGGTAAAGGGCCGCTCTAAGTTATTGTGTAATGCTTTCAAAATTGCCATGTGCAGGTATCTGACGCTTCTATGACTCCGGCCACATCTTACATCGCCTCGCCAGCGGCATCCTGGGTTGATGACTTCCTCTCCTGGATAAACCCCAGCCTGCCAACCTGTTGCCGCAAAACCCTGTCAGACTCGCCTCAACTGGGCCCAGCTGGCAGCAGATGCCCGCCGCCAGACCAGCCGCCATGCAGCATCAATGCTACTGCGTGTGCTGATTGTGTGTCCTGCTTGTCTGAGATGCCACCTGCAGGAAGGCCCAGTGCCGACCAGTATGCAAAGTGAGGGCTGGGGCTTTCAGTACACATTTTGTACAATTTTGATGCAGCCTATGGATAGCTTGCTGGCCATCATTGCTGCCATGTATATGTGTTGCACAGCTGACAAGCTGGCAGTAGTTCACTGCCACAGGACTGTACTTTGCTGCCAGCTTGTCAGCTGTGCAACAAGCATACATGACATGTTTAGTTGACGTATTATTGATGGCCATGGCCACATTATACTCAAGTGTCTACATATTACGTTATGACAGTTCATCACTCAGCCACTTTGCACTGCCACCTCGTCAGCAGTCTCCATGGACCCCTGGGATTGCACCTACTCTGCATAATCACAGACTGGTGTGCCGCTCAACATGATTTGCACTGTGAGGTTTATATTGGAATGCTGGCGTTTTGAAATATTATCAATTCTTCCTCATGGTTACAACAAGTTACCCTGATACACTATAAATTCCATATGCAGGTATCTGCCTTGGTTCCTGGAGGCAGTACCCAGTGTAGGCTGTGCAAAGGGTGGTGCCGGAGTCTACAACAATGCGCTGCAGAAAGATCTTAAAGACCCCACAGGTGGGTTTGGGGTTACAGAAGTGGTCTGCCTTGGCCGTGTTTTGAGCGTTAATGGTATCAGGCCTGTTGACATTCAGCCCATGACTCTGTGGCCTTGTACTTTTGCAGCGCTGCTTATCCTGTTGAACCTCCCAGTCTAGTCTGGCTGCTCGGATCTTGCCCAGTGTGCGGGTCCAAGTTTTTACTTTTTTTCCAAGCAAAAATTGCTGCATGATGATATTCTCACTGTTTCAGATGGTGCCCTCCATGCCACATATGTATACATTCACTTTTGCGTACAATCACCCTGGTGACAGTAGCCGCTGGCCTCACCAACATCACACTGTAACTCAAAAAGTACATGACGATGATGTGGCCAACAGTCAAAGTCATGCTCCCCTGTGACAATGCCTTGCTTGATGACATCCACCTGGCCTTAAATTTCATAACAAATTTAATTTCAATCTGATAATCTTAATTTTAATTGATCCCGGGTATGCGGGTTCACTGGTTCACAGGTATATTGGGACTCAGCAGCGGCATCATCACGGCATCTGCGTTCCGTACTTATCACACGCCGCTCAACAAACAGCGAGATTTCATCTCCGCGTTGTCGGCGGCTCGAGCGTTCTCTGAGAAAGCCTCTCAGGAGCTCAATCTGAAGATCTACCCTTACTCCGTATTCCACATCTTCTTCGAGCAGTACCTGGACGTCCGGCGGAGTGCGGCGCTGCTGGTTGGCTTGCCAATGTTTGCGGTGTTCTGCATGGCCTGGCTCTTCACCGGCAATCTTTGGGGCAGTTCGATTCTGCTGGCGATGCTGGCCAGTTTGATGCTGCAGCTGGCTGGTGCCATGTATATGGCTGGCATAGAGGTTAATGCAGGTATGTGGTATTTGAACGATGTTCTGTGCCATGCTTGACTTATCATATCACATATCACCCTTTTGATTGCAAGTTTTTTTTCTCATTGCTGAGCCAACAAGGAGTGCTTCCAGGCTGCTAGCATGACTAGTACAACCATCAGCAGAGTATACCTCCCTGCCTTGCTGATTGAAGCCATCTGCCTATCTCTATCTGCCTGCTTGTGGCATGCTTGCTGGTTGAATGCTGAGCGGGTCTGTTCAAATTAATTCATTTTTATTAGTATATCACAGCCTCCACTTCACCGTTGTTCGCTTGCTAGTACCACAAGTATCTGCTATCTCTGTATGAATATGCCCAACCATCTGTGCCTTGCTGCTGGCCTATGGAGTGCTGCTCGTGCTGAGCAGATGCGCTTACCATCTCCTGCTTGCATTGCAGTGTCACTCGTGAATCTTGCTATGGCGCTTGGTATAGCTGTGGAGTTTTGTGCTCACATTCTTCACAGCTTCTGTGTCAGTCATGGCAGCAGGACTGCTCGAGCAAAAGCTGCACTTGTGAAGATGGGCGCTCCGGTGACTTCAGGCATCACCCTCACAAAGTTTGCAGGTGTTGTGGTGCTGGCCTTTGCCCGTACACAGATATTTGAGGTAGGTTTCCTGCGGGCAGCAGTCAAATCGGCCTCACATACTATGTACCACTTGGTGCAATTTTTCACCTGGTCAAGTCGTATGTACCACTTGATGCATTTGCACCTGATTAATCAAGTCGTATGCAGTTATACTCCTCTGCTGATCCCAGGAGTATTACTTCATATAACTTCTATGTTCATGTTCACTGGGTAGATTTGAGGCGCGGGGCCAATGGCAGTAAATGCTGTGGCTGCAAAGTACTGATTATTATTATTATTAAGTGGTTACATGGTCTGAGACAAGTCTGTCAGATCTGACTCTTGAGTCAGCAGCACAGTATCAGGTGACAAGAGCAGCATTGCCAGATCGTAGCACTTTTAAGGCATCGGTATATATGCACAATAAGTCTTCAATGTGACCAGGCAAGGCAAAAGAGTGCAGCATGGACAGGCTGCAGCAGATGACTTATCTGCTGGGAGACTTGCTTCAATCATTCTCAATTACTTGCCCACCTCACAACTGCTACACAGTACTGCAAACTAGTTTGCTGCATTCTCCATGATATAATCACCCTTCTGCCATAGCCATGTATACCGGATGCAGCCAGTTGGATTGTTGCTGCAGGCCTATGTACTGCCTGTGTTCTCAGTAGCAGTTGAGAGAGGAAATAGCTATATGGCTGGCTGGGCAGGCTGTCATAGCTACTGCGCTGCATCTGACAGAGAAAAGCATCCTGAGCAATGGATCCATTTGCTGCTTTGCAGGTCTACTATTTCCGTCTGTACCTCGCACTTGTCATCCTTGGTGCTGCACATGGGCTTGTGCTGTTGCCAGTAGTACTGAGTCGCATAGGGCCACCCAGTTGGTCAGACCGCAGAGTCCAGGGCTCAAGGAATCCAAGCCACATGGAGCTGGAAGCTTCCAACAGCGGAGAGCGGAGTAGAATGGACAATGCAGTGGCAGCAGCAGGGTTACAAAGGGCCACGGCTCCAGCAGCACCTGGCGCAACAGCAGCTGCTGGCGATGCAATGCAGCAGCAGCAGCAACAGGATGGGCATGCAGAGCGGTTGCCTTCTGTGACTGCTACTGGTATGGCTGCTGCAGCGGCAGCTTTGGGAGGGCCCGAGCAAGCTGCTGATCAGGAGTAAGTGTACTTTATTTTGGTTACTGTTGAAAGAGATTCTCAATGAGTTGTTAGCCTGGGGGGCTCAAGCTGACGGAGGAGAGGAGTGTTGTTGACTTCTAGTGTAATAAGGGTTGTAAACCCTTGCTTGAGGTCACCTGTAGTGGCCCACAGTAGCCTACTGTTGAGTAGTAAAGGTTGTGACCATATATATTGATGTACCCTAGGCCTAGGGTATTACGTAGGCCTACTTTCTGAGTCCACCCCGGAGCGTGCGCACCTATAGGTGTTAGCTAAAACTCACACCAGCTAGCTGGCAAGCGCTTGCCATAGAACGACGGGAGTCTCACCAGCTTGTGCAAATGTGTCTGTTGTTTGGTGTCTATCTGAATGCTTCGTTGTCAGCTTGCCGATGACAGACTCCTTGACCTAGTACTTGACCACCCATAATCATCCAAGATACGATATCTTGACCTAGCTAGGGGTTATAGTACTTAACCAGGACACCGTAGCTGGTGATGATCAAGACTCGCCTGAGGCAATGCATGCCAATAGCAGAAGTTACCCTTTCCGGCCGCGAGGCCCTTGGCAAAAGTGAAGCAATGCATGCCAGTTGGTCGTTGCATTAGAACCGAATTTTCCATGGCCAACAGTTTCTTCTTGAGACAGATAGCAGCAACATCAATGTATGCAAAGATTTGACAACAGCAATTTCAAATGACTCGTTAGTTTGACCCAAATATTCTGAGTAACACACTCAGCGACAGCCTGTCTGAGATCCACTGGCAGAGCATGTATCAAAAGGGAACAGACCCCCGAGATGACAATGGGTGGGTGCCTAACCACAAGCAATGTGCACAGCATACATCCCACCATGCAATAGCAGGCCACAAACCTTGTGTTCTGGCGATCTGCCAGCATGTGAATGACTTGCCACAGGTGGGCCACAGGTGCTGAAGCAACAGACTCCACTCAGTCGCCTTAATATCACACATGTGTTGCTGCAGGACACGCTGGAGAATATATGCTATTATATAAGGATAACAACCCACTGGGCATGGCCTCTGTAACTGATCCCTGGAACGGACACTCAATCTGAGCTGTTGCAGCAGTTAAGAGAAGCATGCTTGTGAGAGTGCGCACTTTCATTCAAATGGCCATATCACTAACTGCTGCTGCTGGATAAAGAGCTTTCGTTGGTGCTGCTAGTGCACTGCAGCCATGTGGCCAATAAGCTGAGAGGAGCCTCAGCGATGCAAGACGTCCCAGCACCCGTATTCATGCGTTGCAATACACTCTGCTAAAACAACCGCTGACAAAGCATCATGATGCAGCACAGAATGCAATACGGCCCTTGAAGCTGTCATTCCCATGACACAGATACACCAAGTTCAAGCACTATGCAAGTAGCATCTGATACTAGACCCGATCCAGGAGTGTATGGAAGAAGTTGCAGTACTGTGATACATCTCAGCACCAAACGTCTGTTGTAGGGCCAGAATTTGGAAATATTCCAGCCTATCTGGGCCCATCCTGATTTGCACATGCCTAATCTCAACTACCACCCAGATCTCCATCGATGGAGATATGATATCAGAACTACACAGGCAAAACAGAAGAATTGATCAATCAAGAGAGTAGCTGCGCAGTGAATGCACTCAAAGAAGCTTATGCTGTGCAGGTCAGGCACACACAAAGCTGCACCTATCTGGGTACTGCTTTACACCCTGCTCACTCACTCTGAACACAAATGATTCTAGAAGGAGATCTCCCATGCATTCATAAGATCCAATGCGCCATATGATGAGTCTTCCACCACACCGCAGCTGCACAAACCATGGATAAAGCTCTCTGAAGGTTGCACAAGTCCTGCAGTAGTATGCCCTTGCTGCTTGCAAACTGTTTACGCTCTCAGAGCATATGCCGCACCAGCTGACCAAACACCATCACCTATGAGGCAGCACATGTACCACCACATACAGCCTGGTTAAATGTCAACAAGCAAAACAGCCCGAGAGATCACTTGCTTTTGGTATTCTGCCACCAAAAAGTAGATTCCAATGGGCTTTGCAGTAACTACGGTCCAAAGAAAGCGAAGCACCAGATACATTCTTTAGGAGAGAAACATGAGAAATGCAAGCAACCCTCTCTTTTTTGCTCTCAGGCCGGTCTTCAACGCATCAGTGACAAGACGTTGGTCCCTTGGCTCCACTTCTCACAACACATGCACAGTACAACAACAGCCAGAGTCGAACACAAGAGTCAAGCACACAGGTCTGCAGAGCTCTTGCCAGACATTTGTGCTTGCACCCATTGCAGCAGTCTGAGCTAACTGGCACTAACACAACAGCAACAAGGCACAATCATGCACATACTTACACCCACAAGGTCTAGCATCCAGCTGGAGTATCCATTACTGCCCCTGCGTGCACAGTAGCTGCTGCATCACAACTGCAGCTCAGCCGCCGGCCTTTATGTGCAATACCACCAGCAGTCCCATCCCCATCACCCAATGCTGCTGCTGCTGCTGCTGCCAGGTCAGTGTCACCTCTTGCAGCTGTAGCAGCAGCATCAGCAGCAGCAGCAGCAACATCAACGCCAACCACTGCTAGGGATCTGCTGCCAGTGCTGCCCTTTCTGCTGCCACAGTTCTGGTCACTGCTGCACCTTCTGTTGCTCCCGTTGATGGGCCCAGCAGGAGCGTCTGTCAGGTGACCATCTACTGTTGCTGCTGCTGCTGCACAATTTGCTACTACTGCTGCTGCTGCTGCTGCTGGTGTGACAGGCGACTGAGACTCCATTGGGCTGCTACCAGTTTGAGCTAAGCAGCCTTTCTGTTGCTGCTGGAGCCCAGGTTTCTGCTGCGATGTCATCTGCCCCTGCTGCTGCTGCTGCTGCTGCTGCTGCTGCTGCTGCTGCAAGCCTGTGATTTGCTTCCTCCTTCCCCCATCAGCTACCCATCTGTCCCACAACCGCTGATACGTTAGTTCAAGATCTGTAACAAATCCTTTTGCATCACACATCCTAGATGCCAGCATTTGTGGCCGCAACCGTCTTCTGAGATCCTGCAATGCCGTTATGTTACTTGCATGGCTGATGGCCAGCTGGACGTACTCTTCTGGGGTTCTAGCCACCCACTCTTCTGCTATGCCTACTGCTGCTAACAGACTGCAGGACACGTTATGCGCGTGGCAGTTTCCTTGCAGTGTGATGACGGGGACTCCCATGTAGAGAGATTCTGTTGTGGTGGTGGTGCCTGCATGCATGGCACAAGGCGACAGCAGCAGCAGCAACAGCAGCAGCAGCAACAACAGCAGCAGCAGCATGAAAAGAACCAATGAGGTCACACTCGCTGAGGTGCTGCTAAGCCTTCATGACACTACAGCAAACCTCAACCTCATTTTAAGCCCCAAACATCAGGTATCGTCATGGTGCAGCCATGATACGACTTGTTGTGCTGTTCATACAGGTACAGATGTCAATAAAATGAGGAAACCCTCATGAGAAATTGAGTTGGTTTACTTCAGGAAAAGGGAAGATTCTCAACACCCACCTGCGTAAGGGAAAGGGTCCAGGCTGATGTCCATAAGACCGTACACGCTGAGGTGGTCACCAGTACCAGCAGTAAGAGGCAGCAGGTCAACTCTCCAAGCATCAACGCCAGCAGCAGTAAGCTGAGCCATCACATGGTGCTTGGCAGCAGGACAGCTGAATGGCTTGGCCTTCAACACAAGGCGGCTTGCAGGGACACTGCGGGGCCAACGAAGACAAATAATTCTGTATGGGAGATAAATAACAGTGTCATAACACAATGTAACACTGGGATGACAGTGGTGGAGTCTGTCCAAGATGAAATGCTTTGAGTATTGTTCAGCAGCTGGCAGGGATGTGACAAGGCATCAAATCAAAGCTAAATAAATCTCAGGCACGGTATCATTGTGGTTGATGCTTCGAATGTTAGAGATAAGGTCGGTTGCAATCTCATCGGGGGCATAGGCATTATATGGCCTAGAAAAGGATGTGTAAGAAAGGTCCCAATAACAGTTATAATCAGAGGATAGTCAAGTTTTGAGAGGGGAACTGTTACAATAACAACAATTTCCCTCTTAAAGAATTACTTTCCTCTGATTAAGACTGTTATAACTGTTATATTTTAACTGAATGAACAATGTTACCATCTTTAACATTATTTTCCACAGCCGCATGCAATGACTGACAACTTTACCTGCAAGGGCCAATTGTGACAATGTTTCAAGATGATAGTCATTGACGTAATAGATATACCAAATAACAGAAAGACGAGTTCGCAGCGCATCACAGTAAAGCACAAGCCCCACCTTTGAAGAATTCTTGCCCACAGACCTAGCACCTGCGGCGTGATCTTTGCCAGGTTGTTAAAACTCCCAAAAGTAACAAAGCCATTGGCTGCTGCAGGCAGGGGAGCTACTGGAGGAGCGTCCGGAGCTGGCGTGTAGCATAGAAAACAGCTGGGCAGCCGAATCAAGTCCTCAGTGAATGTTTGCTTGGTGTTCGGTGGGTCACAGACTGCATCTGTGAACCTGTAGTCTACTGCTGTGAGGCCGGTGCTGTTGGGGTATCCAATCCAGGTCACTTGGATGGGAGCTGGCCGCATGGCGCAGACACCAAGGCGATTATTAGCGGTATGGCCTGCAGACATGAAAAAAAAATTTTTTAGGCTTGGTTTGTGCTCTCAACCTTGCAATGCCAGGCTACCCTCACTAGGTTGGACGTATACCTAATACATACATAGATACCTCAGACATAGCGCCCAGTGGATGTATATTTGTGTATATCTACACATACATAGATAACTCAGACATAGCGCACAGTGGATGTATATTTGTGTATATCTATACATACATAGATAACTCAGACATAGCGCCCAGTGATATGCTGTTGCGCACAACTGCAGGCAGGCAGGGTAGTACTCTCACAGGGCTGTCGCGGTAATCTGATCAAATTGACCTACAGCGATTCATAACAGTATATAAATAAGAGCCATACATGCACAGATATTCAGCGAATTAGGTTGGATCTGCACCCCACACTAATCAAGCTGATGCTGACACTAAGCATTCAACAGATTACAACTTTGTGACAACGTCGGCAAAAAAGCCCCATGATCCAAAACCTTCACAGTAATATTGCAAGATATTCTAGATACATTGCTGGCCAAAACAAATGACAAATTATATCAAGGTGTAACGGATTTATAAACAATGTGATATTAATGAGACAGGATCCAATTGGATCTCACCTGTGAGCTCCACCAAGATGTCTATCTCATCCTGTTGTATCAGCTGTGCTAGCTGTGGCTCAGGCAGCCGAGCTACATCCCGCCAGACGCCCCCTGCTGCTGCTACCTGCTGCCGCAGCCTTGCTGTCTTGACATCTGGCTTTGCTACGCAGCTGTACACGTACATCTGCACTCGCTGCTTGTCGTGGTGGGACAGGGGAGCCTCGGCAAAGTAGGACACACTGTGGGTGAACAGGTCTGGAGTGACATAGCCGACCTGGAGTCCGCAGCAAGCAGGGGTGGAGGAGAGTTTGGCGGAGGAAAGAAGATTTAGGGCAAGTAGTGAAGCCTGAAGTGCGGTGCTATTGATAAAAATGATCATTATATTTCGAAAATATCTCTGATATAATTCTTTTATATTTCTATTTATATATATTCATAAATACATTACCTGATTGAGCTATCAATGAGATGATCATTGCTAGCACCATAGCCAACAATCATCGTGCTGGATTGTCTCTGACACCAAGTATATGGGATTCAGTTGGACAAATCGGACTGGTCAATCTTTAAAGGGGCATCAGCTGATCACAGTCTTGTGATGCCCCCGCATCTCTTTGCCATAAGCAGCAAATGTTTTGGTGTG
Source organism: Coelastrella sp. MACC-549 (assembly GCA_018290735.1). Lineage (NCBI taxonomy): Eukaryota > Viridiplantae > Chlorophyta > Chlorophyceae > Sphaeropleales > Scenedesmaceae > Coelastrella > Coelastrella sp. MACC-549. Next base: position 12,410 of record JABEVS010000561.1, on the reverse strand, counting down.
TTGTGCATATCATCTGATATGATAAGCAATGACATAAGGGAAAGGTATAACAATGGATGACATAACAGAGGGTGCTCAATTTATTCATTTCTATTGGTGGTGTAGACACAGTCCTTGCTACCCTCAGTGTCATGCTCCGCCTTGTCTGGTAGTGGATAGAATTTACTGGGTAGGTTTGAGACGCAGGGCTGATGGCAGTAAATGCTATGGCTGCAAAGTAGTACTGATGATTGTTGGTCAGCGTCATGCTGTGTGAGAGTTAACAGTCATGTGTGACCTCCCCACCCTCACCTTCAGAGGCCTCCCTGGTGTGGTATCCCGCTGTGCAGGCGTGACCTCCGCCAGCATGTGTGACACGTGCTGTGCCTGAAAGGACTCTCCCCAGGCAGCATGAGCAGCACACACTGCAGGATCCTCTCCCTGGTAAATGTAGTTCAGAGCCAGAAGACGATTTTGACCTGCAGGCATTGCAGTACATTGTGTATGGTTTATATCTTTTCACTGTAACAATCGCAAAACAGTTTTCTGACCTGCAGGCATGTGAGCTTATGACTACAGTCATTACCAGAAGGCTGGTGGGAGTATGATGAGTATGCTACTGCAGTCAGTTGCAGCATGGCGCTGTCAGCTTAGCTGTCAAGATATGACCAAAACGAGCACTCTGACCCCAGGGGCGCGCTGGTTAGAGCGCACGTCAGCCAAGTACGGCACTACGTTTGGTTCATTATTGCACAAATACACAGCAAGTAAGAAACGGCGAGTTATATCAGGAAAGGACACTGTAATTGTGGGTTGCAGGAAAACAGGCCAGCAAATCCATACATCTTAAACTATTTTATCAAATGCATCTCAGTGTATTACTTTAAATCAAATTCTAGTGGGAAGCAGTGGGTTGAGGACAGAAACAGATGGAGATGGTGGCGATGTAAGATTGAGCAAATGCTGATGGGAATGCATGCATCAGCTGCACCTGCATTCCTTGAGTCTGGTACCAGCGCCAAGGCTCGCTCATAGCTTGCTAGAGCATCAGGAATGGCCCCAACATCACGCTGTAGCACCCCCAGATTGTTGTGAGCTTCTGCATAGTCTGGCAGGGCGCTGATGGCGGCTTGCAGGAGAGACAGGGCTTCACCAGCTTTGCCCTGACTGGTCAAAACCATGGCCAGATTATTCAAGCTCTGCAGGTGGGTCAGAATGGAATGGTTAGCTGGACATTGGTTGGTCTACATTCAGCATTCTTTTTGCAGGACATGATCCATAAACTAGGACACTCAAGTTGGCTACACACAACTTGCCAATCAGCGACGCAGACCCTGCTACTGGCGCTAGCAATCTCAATGAGACGACAAACAGTAAGCATGCTGACCAGCTCCACAGCAACTGTTCGCGGTCTGCATTGGATCCCAGAACTGTCTACTGTTATCAAGAGCTCTGCTATAGCTACATTAGCCCCGGAGGCAAAACCACCACTGCATTACCTGTGGGAAGTTAGGCCGGATATTGAGCGCTGCCATGTAGCACTCAGCGGCCCGTTCAAGATTATCAGCCTCCTTGTGCAGAACTCCTAGATTGTTCCAGGCCTCTGCACACTGGGGATTAAAGTGTGTGGTCAACTCATAACAAAACATGGCCCGTTCTACTTGCCCGGCCTCGGCACACGCTACACCCAGGTTATACAGTGCATCCGAATGGTGTGGAACAAGCGCCAAGGCCCGCTCGTACATCCTGATGCCGTGCTGAAGCTGCCCTCGGAGTTTAAGGGCAGTTCCCAGGTCTGTCAGTGCCACTGCAAGGTTTGTCCGCACGATTGGGTAGTTGGGGGCCACTGCAAGTGCAGCTTCGTATGCTGCTACTGCATCCTCAAGCTGCTCAAGCTCACGATACACCACACCACAGTTGCACAAGGCCTGCGGCAGCAGGATGAGCAGAAAGCAGCAGCCAAGGCTGTGCAATCGGACCAGGATACTTGCTGCGGATAACAAAGATGCTGCTGTAAACTTGCCAATCAACCTACAGCCAGTCAACCTACAGCCAGTCTAGCAGAGGTCTACACACTGCAGAGACATGCACAGCTGTCCAAAGTGGTCGATGGGCACTGGGTAGGATCACATATAGACAGCACCCTGCTCTGGGTGTGACGCACAGTTGTGCGCCCCAGATGTAATGGGCTGCAGCAGAAGAACACAGCTTGCTCCTAGTCAACAGCAAAGCAAGCAAACACAGCTACCAGCCTAGAGACATTGCTGCGGGCCAGCGACGCTGTGAAAACCAATGGAATACCACCAACCTGCGCATGATGTGGTGCAAGGGCCAGGGTGTCCTGGTAATGCCTCAATGCTTTAGACCAGCGCCTGCCCTCACTCGCCAGCACACCCAGGTTGTAGTGCACGCTGGGATAAGTGGGGCAAAGAGCCAGGGCCTCGCTGTACAGCTGCTCACACTCATGTATATTGCCTGCAGGAAACCGCGCATGGAGAGGCAGATTGCATCATTGAGAACAACCTGGAAGATGGCAGGTGGTGGGTGATATCGTTCAAGGCATGCTGTATTCCAACAGAGATGGTGAGGATGGAGTTGAGCACTTCACAAACCTGTTAATTCTGGTTGAGTGCCTTGGTTGCCCCGGTAACAAATGGGTGTTATACTATCATCAGCCAAGTTGTTGCAGCGACATCGGGATCAGTTGAGTTCATATGCTGCCTTGAGCTGAGTTTCCACAAGATACTGCCACAAAGGTGCTGGCAAGCACATGCTGTTCCTGCCTGGCCATAAGGGTTTTGCTTGTTTGCCTGCAACATTCCTTTTGTTGCTGGCACATCAAAATGTCCTGGGGCTGGCTATCGTGCATGAGATCACGGAGATGCTTCGGCAATCACATTATTGAGATTATCTACATTAAGCAGTCTGCTATCAACCCACCTGCACTCTTTGCTCTGGTGCCCAGATCAGTCAACACTACTGCTAAAGCTTCCTGCACAGCACTTAAACTGACTTCACCTGCTGCAGCTGCTTCTGCACTGGCTGAACTGCTGCTACTGCAGCTTGCTGCCCCTCCTACTCTGGCGACAGCACCAGCTGCCATCGCACAAGTGCTCTCAGCGGCCGCCTGCTCACTGCTGGTGCTGGTCCTGTTGCTAGTGTTGTTGCTGGGTGCCTCGCAGGACTGCAGGGTCTGCAGGGTCTGCAGGGCTCTGCGAAGCACAGCAGCGGACTCCTCCAGCATGCCTTTCGCCTTGTAGAGGCTTGCTAGAGCCATCAAGCTGGGCAGGTGTCTAGGACAATGGTTGATTGCTGACATATAGCTGCTGAAAGCCCCCACGATGTTTCCTGCAGCTTCTAGGCAACGGCCTTTCAGCAGCACTAGTTCGACATCCCAAGGGCTTCCTGCAAGAGCTTGCTCTGCCCAAGCTACAGCCTCAGATGGTTTACCACACCTGCAGCAGGATGCCAAAGGAACATGATGTTTTGCATGCATTGAGGGAAGCCACACTTCTGTTGTTCAAATGCATGAATGTATGTATGTGTGGGACAATTTAGCCCCCAAGGAGGCCTTGCGTAGGGTGCTGCAACTGCTGTGGGTGTCCTTGAGCAATTGTATGACCAACATGTGCACTGGCAGCTGGGACCATGGCCTCAGCTTATCTGCCTGCAGCATGATGCGGAGTGATGTAGCAGTCATACATCTCAGCAGCACACCTCAGTAGGACATCTGCCAAGCGCCTGCTGCGCTGAGGGCCCATCTCTTCAGCAGTTGGAGGACCACCAGCAGCTGCTTGTGGCCCGGCAAAGTCCTGAACTGCTGTTGTTGATGGCAGACGAGATAAAGCAGCCGAGTCTACTGCGGTAGCAGCTCCTGCTGCTGCTGATCCTGCAGCAGAAAGCCAGGGCGGGGCTACATGCTGCTGCTGATTGCTAGTGCAATGACTTGCAGGTGCTGCCGGTTGCTTGGCAGGATGTGATATGCCTGCTGCATCTACAGCTGACAATTTGCATAGAGGCGCCACTTCTGGTGCTGCTGCTGTGTAGACTGTGCAGGCATCAAAGGTGCTGTGGGACTTGTCCCGTGTTGCTTTGCCGCTTTTGCTGGGACTACTGGGCTGACTCAGATGGCTGTATGCTGCTGATTCTGAGGTTTTTGAGGAGTCCTCGGAGCTGTTCTGACTATTGTTGTTGTTGTGGTTGCTGGACAAGGCTAGTGAGCGCTTGATTATGCTGAGTGGCTTCGCACAAGCCTCTTGAAAAGGCAGGGACTTGATCTTGCCTTTGCCAGGCCCCTGCATTGCAGCAGATCACACCTTAGGAGCCCCGGTGGTTGCATTCTGGTGTAAATGATCTTTGTGTGCTGATGAGTCGCTTGATGGGATAATGCGCCGCTGGGATCAGGTGCCAAGTGTTCAGCACAAGTCATCAGTCACAGTTGTGCTGTTGCTGTGACTCTTTTAAGAGTGTCAAGAGCTGGGACAGGGTTGACGAGCATTCACTCTATCATGTCCTGGTATTCATGATTTACAAGCCTGCAATTCATCTAGTGGCCAGCGCGTACCTTTTCTTGCGAACGCTGAGATGCAGTCATCGCTGCTGCCTAGCACGACTGCTGAGGGAGAACCGTCAGCATAATTTCCCAATTGAAGCAACAATTCCAATCCACTAGCGCAGGGCAAATCAAAATCGCACTCGCTCCAGCGTGAACTGATGCGATACTCACAGTCACACATTATGTTAATCAGGTTAGTTTTGGGCAGGCGAGGTCCAGAAGATGCTAAATTCAGCAGGTGCTGGTTCGGCGCACTGCTGTGTTATTCTGCCCGCGATCCTTTATTACTGCCCAGCTACAATGCGCTTTCACTCATGCCCGTGCTTTGCAGGTAAATAACTGCAGCTACTAGTGCTTGGGCAGTAGTAGACGGTTGCGGTCACTCCAGTCCCACATGGGACCTGGCGTTCCTTGTGTCAATTGTCTCATTCATCTTAAATTGCAGACCCACAGATATGCACTTTTAACGTGCCTTGAAACAAGGCCCGGCAACGTCATTGAGGGCTTGGCGGTGGCACCGCTCTCCACTGGCTGTGTGGCGCAGAGACAATCAGCCTGCCACCATGCACAGCAGAAGTCAGTACAAAAACTGCTTCAGGACGGCAACAATGCCGCAAACATGCAGTATAAACCGCCAATTGGTCTCTCCTAGCCTCAGACAGCCCATAAGGCAGCAGCACCATGTTGCAGCAACTGTGCTGCAAGAGAGAACCAGCTCTATGGCATGCCATGCAGCAGCAACAAGTGTAACCACAGTGACTGACGCGACACATGGCACAGCAGCTGCAGCAGTAGAGCATGACAGTGCTGCTGATGCACCAGCAGCTGCAGGCACAGCTGATGTAATAGCAGCGGCAAATGCACAGGCGTTGCAGCTGTTGGAGTGGCCTGCTGTCTGTAAACAGGTGCGTAACCTGAGCAGAAACCATCAAACGTATCAAATTCGAACAATGTTCACGGATTGGGGAATGAAGGTTGTCATGTGGCAGTTTTTGGTGGCTGTATTGCTTCTACGATAGATATATGGCATGTCTTTTGTGAAAAAGGAAAAAACCTATAAAATCAACACTGAGTCCAACTTGGTACCAGGGTACCAGGGTACAGACTTCAAGCATTTGAAGAACTGTCTGGCAGTATACAGCTTGTGATGACTTACTAAAGCTCAGCATTATGTAATGCAGCAGTGGGATAAGCCGACCAGAAGTGTATAGTATTTTTCCAATTCCTTATCATAGTTACCTGCAATCTTCCACTGATGCTCCTGGTGCTGGCTGGGCAAAGATGCTCTGCAGCCCAAGGTGTCCTGTGTGGTGCTAGTTGAGTCCTGTGTTGTCAAAGCCAGCAGGCACAGTCCAACTAACAGAAAGGATTTAATTAAAGTTTATTGTTTTTTCATTCTATGCAGGTAGCCAGCTTCTGTGGCACATCCATGGCTGCTGAGCTATTGCTGTCTTGTCAGTTGCCCATTGGCAGCAGTCAGTCAGAGAGTGAGCTGCTGCTGCAGCAGACTCAGGAAGCTTTGGACCTTGGCCTGGAAGTAGCAGGTAGGTGTCACATGAGTATGTGATCAGCGCAGTATTGGGTACAACATACTACTCAGCAGCAGCAGCAGCAGCAGCAGCAGCAGCAGCAGCAATGACACAAGAAAAGAGAAAACTTGTTGTGCAGGCAACAGGTTTTACCTTGCAAAGCCATGTCATCCGGTAGGAGACCGCACTCTGCCTAGGGTTTATCGGTAGACCATCATCTGGGAGTCTTTACGTGAAGCCAAAGCAATGAAGGTTCATTTGAAGACCTCAATCTGCAGACCTTGCTCTGGCACTTTTTCCATGAAGCCAGAACAATGCAGAGCATTACGATCAGGCTGGTACTTCAATGCTGTTTGGTACGGTCATGCCAGTGGGACTGCTTCCATACATACATGACTTTGTTTTACGTGTCGTCTTGGTACTGTAGCTTCCTGTGGTGGCTGTACTTATGGCTATACTTGTGGCTGTTTGTGAGGCTGTCTGTGTTGATTGCTGATTTCCACACAGGGGTGTTTGATCTGAGACCAGCCCTTGCTGCTGCAACTAGTGGTAAGGTACTCAATCCAAGACAACTGGAAGGAGTAGCAGCCAGTATGGAGGCAGCATTTCAACTCAAAGCCAATGTATCAATTAGGCAGCAGCAGCAGCAGCAGCAGGGAGGGATGTACATGTATTCCTCCTTGGCGGACATAGCAGCAGGCATTCCAGATCAAGAATGGGCTCTGCTGAAGGCCATCAGGTCATGCATTAGGTAAGCATGAAAAGAGCATGCTTCAGCTGTGGCAACCGTACTGTCGGACTGCCGGCAGCGCCACCTCCCCGCGCATACCAGAGGCTTTCATATCATACTCCATCCTGCAGCCACAACAAGCCTAGCTGCCATACGGACAGTCGTTTGCTTCTTACTTTGTGCTGTTTAATGTTTGTCATGCATGCATCTGATGCGTACGTACGCACATGCAGTGATGGAGCACTTCTGTCGGAAGCTTCCGAAGAGCTCTCGGCTATCCGGACAGCGCGGTCGGCAAACAAGGAAGCCGCGCGGACGCTCGTAACGACCATCGCCCGGCAGCTCCACGCTCAAGGCGCTGCGGAAGGTCGCGAGCCGATGTTGTTGCGTGGCCGATATTGTGTAGCGGTCCGTGCGAACCAGCGGTCTGCTCTGAGCAAGGGAAGTGTCAAATTAGGGGCTTCTGGCACAGGTGAGGCTCGTGGTGCTGCCGCTGCTGCTGCCGCTGCATGCTAAAGTGTTGTGTCTGTCTATGTATGTGCCTCGCAAGTGCATGCAATCCAGCTGTGCAATCCCAGTGGTGTACTCCACAATGTTGGTTGTGGATTTTGAAGCCAGGCTGGCACAGCATGATGCTGCTGATAGCGTCATTTGGTCACCGCCCATCTGATGGGAAGCAGCGCACATTACCAGGCAACTGCCTTATTATGGCCCAGCATCCATGAACAATTCGCTGGACATTATCTACATTCCTGGCTGTGGTTCCCTGTTATACCTGATACTTATCAGGTGCCACATTATATATGGAGCCGGCTGAAGTTCTGGAGCTGAACAACACAGAAGCAATTCTGGCAGAGCAAGAGTCAGAAGCAGAGCTAGCAGTGCTGGCAGCACTGAGTCAGCTGCTGTCGCAAAGGGGGCCAGCAATACAAGGAATATTAGATGCAGTGACAGCCTTGGATATTATTGCTGCTAGAGCAAAACATGCTGGGTGGCTTGATGCCGTGCGACCAGTATTCCATCCGGCCAGCAGCAGCAGCAGCAGCAGCAGCACCGGCGGCAGCAGCAGCAGGAACGGTAAGGCTCCTAGGGCGGCATCAGCAGCACACAGTAGCCGGTACCAGCAGCAGCAGCAGCAGCAGCAGCAGCAGCAGCAGCAGCAGCAGCAGCAGCAGCAGCAGCAGCAGCAGCAGCAGAACCTAGATCTTCAAAGCCAGTCTCCAATGTTTCTTCCAGGAGCCAGGCACCCTTTACTAATGCAAGCAGTGCTGCCGCCTTTACCAAGGCCACCATCAGTGGATGATGCTGCATATGAATCTGACTTTGTGCCGCCCCCTCTCTGGGCAACAGCTGGCAGCAGCAGCAGCAGCAGTGACGCTGACAATGGTGATGGTAGCAGAAACCAAAATAACATTGGGGTTCAGGGACTGAGGCCACCGCCCAAAGCCCTAGACCTCAGAGTGCCTTCAGATGTTACAGTTGTGGCTATAACAGGCCCTAACACTGGTGGTAAAACCGTGACACTCAAAACCGCAGGGCTTTGTGCTCTAATGGCTAAGGCAGGGCTGTACCTGCCCATTGACCGGGACCAACTGGCAGCAGCAGCAGCAACGGGGGATTATGGCAGCAGCAGCAGCAGCAGGGGCAGCAGCAGTCAGGAAAACCCTAGTTTGTTATGGTTTGATCAGGTTTTAGCCGACATTGGAGATGCTCAGAGCCTTCAACAGAATCTGTCAACCTTCAGTGGTCACATCAAGCGGCTGCAGCTGCTGCTGGCAGCAGCAGGGCCAGGCAGCCTTGTACTGCTGGACGAAGTGGGCAGCGGTACAGACCCACTGGTATGTTACAGGCTTGTTATTCCATGTGTCATTTATCATGCAAACATCTTCAAATATATCTAACATCCATCAGCTGTTGGTGGTATATGTTACTGACTCAGCTAGTCAACTGAAAGTGATGTTTGATGGTACTTGCTCGTGAATAATAAATATATTGCAGTTGCTGACTGTCGGTTGCAACGCTGTTGAATCAGCAATAGTTGGACTGCTGCTGCAGGAAGGTGCTGCTTTGGCCCGTGCTGTGTTGGATGTTCTTGCTGGTCAGGCCAGGCTCACAATGGCAACATCACATCATGCAGAGCTGAAAACAGCAGCAGATGAGGACTCAAGGTGTGTGGTGAAAGTCTGCTGCTTTGTCTGCTGACATATCTATCTGCTGACTGTTGTGCTCAGTTTTCTGATGAATGCCCGCTGAACAACTCAACCACAGATGCTGCTGGATGGCCTTGTGGCATTCCAGCAACGTTAGGGCAAAAGCCTTCTGCAGGCGTCAATGATATCAACATTACCTGTTCACAACTGCTCAAGAGCACACATATCTACTTTTCAACCTGCCAGGTCAACATGCTGCTGCCGCTGCTGCTGCTGCTGCTGCTGCCTTGGCTCCTCAGATATGTCAATGTGTCGATGGAATTTAATACCCTAACCCTAAAACCCACCTACAAGCTCTGCTGGGGGAGTGCAGGCAGCAGTAATGCCTTGGACATTGCACAAGCACTCGGCTTCGACTCCAAGGTGCTGGCAGAAGCGCGTATCCTTGCACGCAAGCAGTCTACTCAGCAGCAGCAGCAGCAGCAGCGGGGTACGATGGAACAGGTCGCTAGCAGCATTGAAGCTCAACTTGCTGCTGCTAAGGAGAGCATTGCTGTGCTGCATGCTGTGAGACAACAGAGGGAGAAACAGGCAGAGGCTTACAGGGATAAAACCCGACAACTGATGGGACTGAGGTGCGTCATTTGATATTATCTGAACGTTGAAGTCAGATAATTTATCTACTGGTTTTATTCTTGTCCACTCTAATTCAATCCAGTTTAAATCCGAAATCAATTGAGTTGAAGTCAATTTAGATGACTTCATTTACCATGAAACCTACCTTAAATTTATTTTGTTTTGTTTCGCATGTGTGTCTTGATCCTGCTAGAATGAACCCTGTCATCTGCCGTAAGTAGCTGGTGGTGGAGCTGCCACAAGCTTCAGCATGTCATGGACCAAGGCAAGAAAAAAAGATATTGAGACGTGAAAAACAATCAACTGGCATGACATGCCATGAACTCTAATAAAATAATAATATGTGAAACGGTTTCGTCTTTTGGCCAGGTTGGCCAACCTGTGCATCATCATTCAGAGGTGCATAGGAGGTATTACTGATAATGTGAACGTGTAAGTCTTAAATAACTCATCATAAATAACTTATTTATAACAACTTATGGTCATAAATAAATCATCATGAATAACATACTTGTAACAACTTATGATTATTTATGATAAGTCATCTCATTTCTGCAAGGTGCCTTGAGGGACTCTTGAGGCGCCTGCTGATAACTTTGCTGCTGCTGCTACTGCTGCTGCTGCTGCTGCTGCTGCTGCTGCTGCCAGGAATACGCTCAAAGGGCGCTCAGTGCTGGTGGATCGGGAGCAAGCTGAGATTGTCCTGCAGGTAGTCTGAGACTTCATCAACCCTGCTAGGCATGACACCCTTTCAATCATTCAGCAAGATATGGAGCAGCAGTAATTGCACAGCCTTTGATGCCGACCTGCTCACTCATACCGTTGTCAAGCCAATAGGGCATCTGCTCTAGAAACAATGCAGTTTAAACTACATTTTTTACTGCTTTAACATGGATACACCCAACATGATGTTGCTATGATTCAAAGTGGTACATGCCATGTTACAGAAGTATCCATTGTGTTCATTTTTTGTGGCTGCAGGTGCAGCAAGCAGCAAAGGGTGTGCGGCGGAATGAAGCTGATCTGGCAGATGTACAGTCAGTCATTGACTTCTACCAAGGAAAAGTAACGTCAGGATCTGGCGGAAATGACAACAGTGCCTTAGATGATTTGAAACCTGGAGATGAAGTGATTGTGCCCAGCCTGCTGATACCTGATGCTGTCAGGACTGCACAACAGGCTAAAGATGCAGTTGGGATCATGAAGTTCAAAGTTACCAAGGTATGTTATGTTTAGTATCACCCTGGAGATAACACGACACTTAAAAAGGTCTAGTTGCATAATCCAAGGACATGGATTTTGCAAATGCATGGAACTGGATGTCACAAGTTGTGAGAGAGTATTGGGGCATGGATCCATTCATGTGTGTGAACATCACTACTGCATGTGGTTTCCTGTTTGCGCCGTGAAACCACTGTTGAACCAATGCTGACGTCAGCCGCCTTGTTGATAAGATGGCGAAGGCTCACCTTTTTGATCAACACTGTGATGACTGGCGCAAGGAAAATTTGAAGTATCCAATCCCCTTGCAGACCAGTAACGACATACAGCAAGAATGGAAAGCAAAACATGTAGACATTGAAGTTATTGAGCGACAGATCTTACCCAGCGCTCACTGCGCTGCTGCTGCTGCTGCTGCTGCTGCCACCGCTGCTTCAGGTGACAGGTGATACTGTCTGGGCAGATCATGCCTTGATCTCACCACTGCTTGGCCTGAGCCTCAGCAACAGAGCTTCAAAAGGAATTGCAGTACCCAGGAGTAAGGTCATCAGGGCAGAACAGATTCAAATTCCTCAAGAAGGATTAGCAGGGCTAGCTGGATATGACTCCCAGCAGGCAGCAGCAGAACAGCAGATCATTGCAGATGCTGATAGCATGCTTGCAGGAAAAGTAGTGCAGCAGCAGCAGCAGCAAGAAAGTGGGCAGCAGATGGAACTGCAGCAGCAGCAGCAGCAGCAGCTGGGGTCAGGTGAGCAGGAGAGGGCAGCAGGCATGAATGCAGTGCAGCAGAAGCAGCAGCGGCCGAAGCAGGCATTTGTGTGGGTAGAACAGAGCAGCAGAAACACTTTAGATGTTGAGGGGCTGGTACCGGAAGCAGCGGTCGATGACGTGCTGGATGTCATGCAAGCTCACCAGGCACAATTGGGCAGCAGCAGCAGCAGCAGCAGCAGTGATGGTCATCCTGCAGATCGTGACCAGGCAGGCTGGGGTTTACAGGAGTTTGGTGGATCAGGGTTTTTGGAGGGCGGAGTGCTGTATGTTCAGCATGGTGTAGGCACAGGGACTGTGAAGCGCGCTGTGCTGAAGACCTTGAAAAAGCAGCAGGAGCACGGGTTGGTCAGGAGATACAAGGCGGGACAAGATGGTGCTGCTGCGGGCACGACTGTAGTGTGGCTCAACATGTCGTGATCCAATTCAGATTTTGTCAGCTGGCCACGTACACATTGTTGTTGGGTGGATTGTTGAGTTGCAATGGCATCAAATGGTGACACCTGATCTATCAAAGAACCTAGTAGGCCTGGACTTCGACACCATACATACCATACCATACAACCTGGCCCCAGAGGGGCGCCCCGGAGGAGCCAACATAGTCGCTCATGGGGGGTATAAATCCACATCGTATTCCTCAACACAATCAGCCAATCCTCACTATGAAGTGACCAGAAATCATCGGAGACTTCAAGTGATGCCTCAACTTCTGGTTTTGACACTCTAGCTGCCATTGGGCTGCAGCGCTTGAGCCAACAAGCATGCAAAAATGATGCAAGCAGTCTGGGCTTCTGATGCATGAACATGGACAAATCAGCTCCGATAGGCCGGGCAGTGGTACT
>JABEVS010000560.1:0-38110 GCA_018290735.1 Coelastrella sp. MACC-549 | reverse complement strand
TATGGTATGGTATGGTATGGTATGGTATGGTATGGTATGGTATGGTATGGTATGGTATGGTATGGTATGGTATGGTATGGTATGGTATGGTATGGTATGGTATGGTATGGTATGGTATGGTATGGTAATGGAAATACATGCGGAAATCTCAATGCAATACCAGCTTCCTGCAACATGGCATGTAGCAAATCACTGTTGCTCAACAACACGTGAACACATGGCACCGTGTAAGGTTTGCTGCACAAAGCCTATCAAACATGGCCAGTATCTAGAATACAGGGTTTTTTCCCACAACCCTTACAAGTACGTTAACAACTCAGACCAGGAGCATGGCATGCTATTGTGCTACATGTAACAAGATCTGGTGGTGGACAAGGGCACTACAATTCTAGGCCGACCATGCTTGCCTGGCCCTCTTCATGCAGCTTGGGATTGCAGGCCCTGTCTTTTGGTTTTCCAACAATTCTGGCAGCACCGCTATATCTGACGGTAGAGTCCTCACAAACTTGATAAGCGCCGGGCCCAGGTGACACTGTCCTGCAGTCACTAGGGTTCTTGCCCTGAAAAGAATAACCTGGTTTGCACCTGCGATGCAGTATGTGCGCTACAAATACAGGGTCCAGTACATCAACGACTCCACCCAGATAGCTAGCAGCTTTAGCTGGCGCTGCTGATGCACGAACTGACTCTGCTCCCCTCCAAAGGCTGTTGTCAGGTCTTGAATGAGCAGCTGATGACCCGGAGTTCCCTCCTGGTAACTGCTCAGTCTGCTTTAGGCTTCTGTTACGCTGGGTGCTGCTTGTAGGTTGTGCTGCTTGGTTTGCTGTATTGAGTGTAGGCATTTTAGGCTTTGCAGAGTTGCTGTGACTTTTTATCCCTATTTCAATGTCATGCAAGGCCGTGTTGATGGTGGCACACTGATGGATTGCTTCTTCACATGTTCTTTCAACAACATGCTGGCACTGCTGTTTGCTGGTTGCAATCGTATAATGGAAAGGTGGCTTGTATTTGGACGCGCCATCAGTCTCTTGGTGCTGTGGTTTCTGCTGCTGCTGCTGCTGCTGCAGCGGCGGCGGCGGCAACTGCATTGCAGGCTGCTGCACCACAGGCTGTGGCTTCCGCCCAGTTTCATCGCAGCTTGTGGCATTATCTGATGGGGCATCGGTGCGGTATTGACCCTGCAATGGCCAGTCATATGGCATGATGCCTCAAGGCCGACTCTCTCATGACCAGTGCAAAATTTGCAGATTTGGTAATAGCCTTGCTGACATCAAACACATATGCGAGCAGGACAGGCAGCCATCTTTGTGACACAAGTTATGCTCTATTCAACCAAACAGGAGCGGAAGGCTTGAACAACCTCCACAGCAGTATAGCAGCTGCAGTTGAATGTGGCATCTATGGAGCACAAGTTATGGTCTGGTGCACCATTTGACTTTTAGATAAAACATCACACCTGTGGTGTGACAAGTATTCAGATTGTGATCCAAGTTCCTCAGCTTATGAGCCGGAATATGTGTCACAAGTTCCCAACAGATCATGTACATGACCATATGCACTTGAAAAAAAATTCAAATGGTCGATGCTGTTGGCGTCGCTATTTCTGATTAGCTGACAACTGTTGCCATCACATGTATGTCACATTATATAGCGTGACATAATGCGGTTCATACCGGGGTCAGTGTGTAAGCTTCAAGGACCGGTGCAAACCGCACTCTGCTTCTTGCCAATGCTGTTTGCAGTAACTGTGCTTTGCTGGATGCCCTTGGACCACCAGAGGTCTCTGATGCTGCTGCAGCAGCTGCATTGCTGCTGCTGTCAGGTTGTGGAACACTTCTCCCAGTCTTCATGTCTCAGACTTCAGGTTGCCTGCAAACATCAAGCATAGCTTGTTAGTTGATATTCAACATGATTATGGTTGTGATCAGTGTGAGCCAAGCAGATACAGCTAGGTCAGCTGTTGCACACGTGGCAAGTGGCCTCTACAGGGATTCAGATGTTTTCTGCGACGGTCGCTGCTGCGGCTGTTTTTCTGTTGCTGCTGTGCCTTGTTAAACCAAGATCACGATGTCTCCATACGGTTTGTGTGCTGTCAAACGCTGTGAAGAGTTGGCAAACGCAGTTGTGCCCGGAGACCTGCATGTCTCGGGACTCCAGGCATATGCATATGTCACAGTGGCCTACCGGCGACCAGCTGGCAGCCAGATGCAGAAGCCTTTCTGGCAGTGCAAAGCTTGCAGTTTGCCTTTATGTCTGGGTATGCATTATGTTGGTTGATGACTATTACTGTACCTTGTGGGCACAGGCCCAGATATCAGTGTGCCAGCCACTGGGCACTCGCAGTTGGCACTGGTACATGTACAGCCTGCCCGCCAGATATGAATAGCGTTTCAAGGCATACACACACATACAAGTTTTGCAAAAGGCTTTGCAGTCAATAATGCACGTCGTACACAATGAGCGAAATTCTCCCTGTACGGAGCCGAGCACGACAGCTACAAAGCCGAGAAAAGCTATGCCCAACATTGATAATTATGCAGAGCAAGGCGTGGGGTGCATGAGTTGTTGTCATTATTCTCTATTATGCCCAGCCCGGCGTCTTCTGCTATGTAGGTACAATTTTCGTGAAGACTCACTGTGGTCAGAGAGAGACGATCTTCTGTATACTGAGTAGTGTGCTCAACGTCCCTCTCGCATCTGTTGGCGTGAGGCGGTACACCCAGTGCTAAATATTGCACCTGGGCGAATCGTACCACCCGGATACATCCATTCACACTCACAATGCATTATATGCATAGTACTGGGGCCCCGTATTAGCCACTTCAATTGATACTCAGCTGCAAGGCACATGCCACGCGCGTATGCCACCAACAGACGTCACCTGCGGATGCATCCATACCATATGGTAGCTATGCTATTACGTAGTATACATTGTACGTCATACAGATGTATAGCACATATCTTACGAAGCATTACACAGGTCCAATGGCGTGCATGTAAAAGAAATTGATGGCGTGCATGTGCACACAGAAGCTTCTTAAGTGCACTAGTGCTGTGCACTAGGCCCGAGCTCAATTGATTGAGATTGCAAGCTTGGCCTCCTGAGAGTAGATCTAGTTTCCGGCAATCTAATATACATTGCACATGGAGGGAGCAGGGTACAGTGGAAGGAGGGGGAGAAATAAAAAGGTTTACATTCACCTAAGTTACTACTCAAGTTTGCATGCTTGATGGCACACTGTCGCGCACCATACATATTGGAATTCTAACCGAAGATAATATTGCACATCCCAGCTTGAGGGGTGATTTTTGATGAAACGTTTTGTACGTACATGTGTACACAACGTGTACATAATCGAGAACAGCGAGAGTGTGTCACGTTGATATCAGATCTGATCTATCTAGATACAACAGACGGAAATTGAAGTACAGAAGAATCCCACCTAGAACATTTCCTGAATTTCAACATGGCTGGCAGGCTGGCAGTGAGAGCAAACTGTATCTGGGTTTTGTAGCACTAGTGAGGCTAGCCTCACTAGTGCTTCAATGAATAAGGTGTGTGCAGTGGCTGTCTTGTAGTCCGGCTACGCCTTGAAGGCGTGGCACTGGAACATGTTGTGCCTCTGTGGCTGTCAGCTAAAACTTCAGCCTAGTGACTGAGTGTAGGTGAGGCGATGGGGCGATATGCAGTACCCGCCATCTACCAGTTCCGACTGTTGAAGATCTTCAACTGCTCTAGAGCTGGCTCAAAAGAGCTTGCTGTATATGTATATCAACTGTGATCAAGTACTGTGCAATGCCCAATGAGCCTGTACTTGGCTCGCAAACGGGCGGGTTCCACTCGTGTAACTTAAAACTTGAATAAAGCACTCACAAAGGTTGTTTGGCTCTTCAACACTCGAGCTGGAAACGAACTCCAGCAGTCAGTACATTGCCCAATGGCTAGTCGTGCTACTAGTCGGTCAACTACTGGTCAGGCTGAGGGTCATCTCATCAGAGAATGGCCGAATGTTGCAGCCACGTAGCTAGCTGGCCAGCCCGACACCCCACTGGGGTTGAACCCATGCATGGGTAACACCTCAAGTCAGTATTAGCCCTCAGTATTAGCCCTCAGGCGAGAAGGACTTTCCATGATATGTTGGATTCGGGGCCCTTGAGCATGCTCGCATGTAACATGACACATACTAATAGTATCGAATGCCGTTCATTGAAGCAGTACTGCTACTGGTAGAGCAGTGAATGAATAAATGGATTCAATTTGAAATGACCACATGGTGTACATGTTCATCACTGAAGCTCGAGACGCTTATAGCTTCATTACAAAGCTTTGTGAAACACTGCACTGCAGGGGCGGCCCCTGCACCTTCATAATGATAATGATAATAATAATTGATACCATCAGCCATAGCATTTACTGCCATCGGCCTCGCGCCCGATGTTTCGCAGGCGGATTGTTCAATCAATTATTACCATCCTCTTTCACGACATGGGTAAACCACTGGAAACCCCTTGGAGCGTCGTGACGGGCAGATATTCAGTGGTGACACCGCCACACGGCTGGGGCAAGTATATCTTAGCCCAACTATCGATCACTCCCAACGCGATGGGACGTTTGTAAGGGCGCCCAGAGAACTGAGCAATCCGCCCCGATTCAGAATCCCCTGCACCTTCAGACGTGCTTCTGACAGCACATACATGGGTTGCCTCTGATTTTGAGAGATTCTCTCTTAGGCCTGCACAGCCCAGTTTCCTTGAGAGCTCCATAAAGGCTGATGCCGCATACGCTTTGCGCAATTGCAATGCTGTCATTTACACTGGTGTGACGCTCTCTGTGAAACCAAGATGAGAGAATGTGCTCAAAGCTGTGGCTGCTATGTATAGCCCAATGAAAGCATGCTGCCCCCACTTCTGTGGCTGCTGAGATCTGTTGTTGATCGTTCTCTAGCTGTGGCTGCACTTGATGAGCCAAAGCTGCGGCTATAGAAACTGTCACTGTACTGACTGAGATCTGGAGACAGTTTCAACGCCATTTGCCCATTGAAGCCAGCAGCATCCAGCTGCTGCTGCCATTGTGGCACCTGCATGGCTTTCTTACTTGGCCATTGCTGATTATCACATGGTGCCAGTGATTTTTTCTGCGATAGCAGCTGCCGCTCAGCTGCGTTGAACCTGCAATACTCATATTTGGTTCCCCATCGAAGTCTCCAACTGATTTCTGCTTTATACCCCACCCCTTTGGCCATCTGGTAAGCACCAGGGGCAGGACCGCACGTAGGAGGTACAATACCGCCATGTTGTAACTTTCCTTTAATTGTTGCTGCACCACTGCTGGGCATACACTGCCGGTCTGCTGAGTTGAGGGAGTACGCTCCCACTCCTGGTGTATTGTTGGTTTGGACATGCCCCCCCTGTCGCACAGAGGCCCCTAGGCTATAAGCTGGACTGCTTGCATAGGTGGATGATTTGCCCTGCAGGACATCCACAGCCACCATGAGCCAAACCACTAGACTGCCTACCATGGTAATAGGGGCTTTGAGGAGCAGCACCAGTGATTGGTTGAAATACTTTGCATGCAGGGGTGCAGCCTGAGACGGTACATGTGTGGTGGCGTTTTTAAGTATGCGACTGTGAACGCAGTAAGCAACTCTGCTTGGTATGGACAACTAGGATCTTCGTTTGGCTCAAAGCATCATGTGAAAAAAAGTCTGTCTACGGAACGTCTGTACTGGGTGCACTGCATCTGACAGTCATATGAGCTCAACTTCACGAACTTTGAAGGCTTCATACCAGACTCCATACCTTGTCTACCATATATGCACCAGGGCCAGGTGAACAGCTCTGCATGACATCGCCAACTTCCCTTGTAGTGCCACGGCCAAAACAAACAGTTCTCCTGTCACCCAAAACTGTGCCAGCGAGAGCAGCAGACACAACATCATAGGCAGCTGGACCTGGTGAATTCTGTCCTGCCCTCAGAGCTTCATGTTCCCTACAAGCACAACAATCCATGGTTGGACAACACTTGAAAGTCTCTCCACAGTCTCTCCAGCAGTGTGTATCATGCCACAAACTGGCTTGAGGTATAGATTGAGTTGCACAAGCACCTCAATCATGTTGGGTATCACTGGCAGACAGAACATATCACGCATGGCACAGACATATGTGGCTCTTGTTGTCCTAGATTCCAGTGTATTGTGTGCAGCAACATGCTAGCATCTAGAATTCCTTACTTGGAGCCCAGATGCTGCTGAGGAGTGTTGCTTGCAGCTGGACTGCTGAACCTGGGCCCTATATGTGCACAGTGCACAGAACCACCAGCTGATGCGCTGATGGTCCCAAGTATGCCAGCATGAGCAGTTCCAGGGCCTGGACTGCATGCCAGGCTGGGATCTGACTTCACAAGCTCAGCTGACAGATACATCTGCAGGGCACATGAAAGCAGCTATTATAGAATGGTTTGCCCCACAGTATGCATCAGCGACAAACTGAGTTTTGCTGCCACACGCAGTAGCTGCAGTAGCAGCACCGCCGTTTCAAGATGCTTCTGTGTGATCATGTATGACCATTGGGGTGCCGCTCTGGGGCCAGGTTGTATGGTATGGTGTGTAATGTTGGAAACAGTGGCATTTGATATGGGCATGCCCACCTTTGCTTTGGATGTGGCAAACTTTTCTGCAGTGCCAAAGGAGGCTGTCCCCTCAACCTTGTGTGTTGATAGCAGCTGAAGTCTGTTACTGACATCGTAAGTACCAGCACCTGGAGTCTCCCGTGCTGCTTTGCCGCAAGGTTCAACAGCAGTATGCCTGGAGGATATATAGACATTGGCTTCTTGAGACCTGCAAAGCATGGCAGCAGATGCTGGATCTTTGCAGAGTTCACTGCTGATTAACGGCCCGGTGACAAGACCATCAGTGAGTTGCACATAGTTGTCAAGCATATCATGCCCATGACGTTTTGAGACCAAAGCTAGTAAAACACAACCTAGCAATTAGAGCGGGTGGTGCTGTGGCCAGCCTGACCACTGCAGAGCGGATGCATCACCAGCGGCTATGTGCTCATGCTATGAGGCTCACCTCCTCCTATTGATGCCCACTTCCACCCCACCCGGCGGCCCAAAGCTCCAAGCATGGCCACCAAGGCTGCTGCCCTGACAGTCATTACTGCTGAAAGCATTTGCCCCAGCTGACTTGCTTCTGAGCTTCAGCTTGCTATGCGCATCTGCTGCATCTGCCTCCACCTCAGCTGCTTCATCTGCATCTGATTGATCCAGGATGCCCGAAGCAATGCCATTGTTGGTGTTCTTGTTCAACTTTGTAGCGTCCATCATTTTTGCATTGGCAAACTCTGTACAGCTTACCGGCCTGAATGGCTGCTGCCTGTACACCCCACTTATGTCCCGCACGTTTATGCTGATGGCTGCAGAAAGAGTGTCAGTTGGTGGTTGAGCAGCAGAGGTACCAAGACAAGGGCTTCTGCTGCAAGGGCTCCTGTTGCACGGGCTTCTGCTTGGCTTGCGTGCTGCAACTGCCAGTGCTGCTGACAGGTGCTGTGGTGAAAATCGTGAAGGGGCAAAGGTCGCTCTAGGGCCTGCAGGGGGTCCTGGGGATTGCCTCCCTGGTCTTCTGCCTCTGCCGACACTGAAAAGCAGTGATCACAGCGAGACGACAACTTGCAAGCAGCACACAAGAAGCACTAGGCAAGTGCTGTTGCAAATGCTGGCAGGAGTAGAAGTCAATCTGGAGTCAACGTGTGTTGCATATGCCTGACACATCACAAGAAGTGTATTGTACAGGTTATGAAGGCATTTCTGTGCTTGCATCATCAATCTGTCCGCCTCAAGTTGGATAATGCACATACACATGATCTTGTTGCTGACGCTTCTGCAATGGAAGACTATATCAATCATATCATTCTCATGTCAACCACGGGAAACCTTACCTGTAAGCTGCTGGTCCTGGGCTAGGAGTCCTTGATGCTGATCTGTTGAGCTCCTCACTGCCCAAGTGCAGCTTGTCCTGCAGGATGCCAGATTTAGCTGATAGGATATTATCTAGAGTCTGAGGTGGCCAGGCTCGGCATTCAGGCAAGCAAAGAAGCCCTCAAGTGGTTACTAGCACTCGTAGCATACAGTGTTGCAGCGTGAAACGTGGGTTGGAGACCAGCACAACAGTACAGGATGCACCTTCACCCTCACCAGACTATCTTTGTTTGCAGAGCTGAACACTGCTTTTGGTGCTGTTCTCTTTGCACTTTCTGCTTCAAGCGGTGGTGCATATGCCTGTGGGCCAGGAGAGCAGTTGGTTGAGGTATCTGGGGTAGGCCAGTTTCTGCCCTTGATGCTGGTTCCAATTTGAGAGGCCAAAACATAGGAGGAAGCATTCCTCTGTGAGTAAGCCGGCCTGCAATGTGAGGTGAAGTGACAGAGCCAAAGCTGATGAACAATCCAATTGTGGTCGCCATGATGTTGCCATGTCCATATATATTTGTCTCAGACGGGCTTACTTTGTTGACTCTGCTGAACAAGCACTCATGCAGATGCTCTACTCCTAGCAGGTAACCACAACACCGTGTGCCGTCATAATGCTGCAAAGAGCAGCAGAAGAGCCTGTAGATGGCTTCAACTTTTAATGCTGCTGATGCAAGGTCAAGTCTGCTTACAGGAAACAGCTGGGATGGTCATACGCCCCCGGACCGGGCATGTCACACTGTGACTTGGGCATGTAGGCTGTGGGCTCTGGGATGCCTGCTGTCACTGCATGGGGTCCCTGCTGTTGTTGCGTCTGCCAACTGCTGTACTGGCTTGTTTGGCTTCCTGCGTATGACCCTGGTCTAGCATCAGTCGTGTCAGACCAGCGATCCCCAGATAGCTGCTGTGCATGCTGCTTCCTCTCACCAACATGGTGGCTAGCTTGGCTCACTGTTCGTGAGATTGATCTACTATCAATAGCATTTGGTTGGCATTCAGCTGGCCACTGCTGCTTATGCATCTGTTGTTGCTGATGCTGTGAATGCTGGGTGCGGCTACTGTGCTGGCTTATTGACCGTGACAGTGGGGCCCTACTAGCACCAGGCAGGTTCGACTGGCGGTCAGCTAGGCCCTGCTGCTGTTGCTGTGCATGCTGGGGCTCAAAAGAAAGGTGGCTAGCTTGGCTGGGTGACCGCAAGATTGGTCTTGGACCAGTCATGTCTAAAGGGCAATCCCCTGGCAATTGTGAGCCGATGTTGTGTCTGTGAAGGCCTGAGTTGACATGAGGAAATCAGCAGCAAGCAGCGCCCGGCCTGGTTCAGA
The DNA here is from genome assembly GCA_018290735.1 of Coelastrella sp. MACC-549. Lineage (NCBI taxonomy): Eukaryota > Viridiplantae > Chlorophyta > Chlorophyceae > Sphaeropleales > Scenedesmaceae > Coelastrella > Coelastrella sp. MACC-549. The sequence continues at coordinate 28,821 of JABEVS010000560.1, read as the reverse complement.
AGTCTACGTCTCCTAGTTCAATGTCTTGTGGATGTCATTGCCATAGATGTTTGCATCTTATCCAGGCTGACTCAGGCATGCTGCTTATGCTGCACCCCACAAAGACATCTACTACCCACCGCTGATTCCACTGCCCTCGGGTGCAATACTCAAGTGTGTTTTTGACCGTACACGCTGCTGCATCACTTGTTTTAGTCTTCATTACCTTCATCATGTGCTTGACGTGTACTGGGCATCTTGTCAACCCAACTCTATGCCAAGAGTCTGCTTGATTGCATGCCGTGACTGCGACAGGGCTCCTGCTGCAAATGCACGGCGTCCCTCAAGGAGCTATGTCCGGTTGATAGGCTCAATGCTGTCATGACAGTTCACCAGGGGCCTGTCTCATTGTAGCTTCTGATCATGACTCATGGCTGCTACTGTTGGGCTGATTGCACATCAGCAGGGCTGTATGTATCCAAGCAGGCAAGTCCTGCATGCTGCAAATTGCATTCTACTGCATACATAGAGAATCTGCAGCTGCTTGGTCTGTCCCAATCCCAAGCATGACCCTGGTAATGCTGCACTAGGGCTCTTTCACTGTGCAGGATCGGCTGTGAAAATGAGCAGAGCACTTCAAGTCAACCTGCGGCTGCAGATGTTGCCACAATAGCTCACGGAGTGCACCTGCCGGCCCATTCTTGCCTACTTTAGGCTTTTTAGCAGCAGGCTCACTGCAAGTGAATTCTCAGCTGCCGCTCAACTTAAGTTGATGTGCAATCTGGTGGATGATGACCTGCGATACAACATAATCAGTGCACTCAGCTGCAGATCACTCCAGCTGTTGGTGACATAAAGCATGTTTCGTCCCTGCATGACTGACTGGAATGCACGCATTTGATGTTGTGTTTGCATCAGCTGGATCTCGGTTTGAGCCCACTGACGGTGAAACAAGCTGGAGCAGCTGCTGTACTGTGTGCTCATGAGTGGTCGCAACTTTCTGTCAAATGCTCCGTATTCATGCCTGCAAGCTTGAGCGTATCGCCTTGAACAATAGTTTCAGCAGAACTCGCCACTGTTGGGTTGCCAGGGGCGTGACCAGGCACTTGTACGTACTGCTGAACACTAACAACCGCGTTCACTGCTTCATACGCTTGACATTCTACGACATATGAGCGTAGCATTCGCAGGTAGCCTGGCAGAGTACTTTTACTGTTCAAAACGTACGCTCTTCTCAACGCAGCTGTACGATCGGCCGAGGGCTCATGTCACGCAATCAGCAGCAGAGACGCAGACAAATGCAACAAATACATGCTGAGCAGCCAGAGCGCCAGATAGACTCCTTCAAAGAGGACACACGAGTGAGTAACACACGATCCAAGTCTGATAACAGTTTGCTCGCTTATATTACGATAACAATGAGATTACTATTGGTAGGCGTAATGGTGACAAGTTCGCAGTACCTGGATGTACCTAGCTGACAGACGTTCAGCCTACCTCAGTGCTGCCTGGTGCGAAAAGCAAGTGCGGTAGTGGTGAGCTGTGCGACAGGACTTGTGCCCATCCATTGCACTATATTGCCTTGAAGTAATCAAGGAGTTGGTTGATCCGGCGCTCGGCTGGTCGAGCTGCACAGGCAGTCGGCTTCGCCTGCAACAGCCAACAGCAGCTGCAGGCAGGCGAATGGTAGCTTTGCGAAAGCTGCTGCAGAACGTATAAATTATGTAAAGAGTCAGCTCTAGCAGAAACCGACAGGGTCAACCTAATAACCAGCAGCAGCAGCCCTATGCAACGCCGGTTGTGTCTCCTGCAGCACAAGGAGCACCATGGGTCACCCCAGTATCTCCAGATACCGTGACGTTCATGGCGGCATACAGCTGGCAGCCCCTCAGGCGCAGTGCCTAAGCAGCACTACATGGAGCCAGTACTGTAATACTCGGCAGCACCCCCAATGCACGGCAGGAAGGGGGCACTGCTGATGGTCTGCACACATCCTGGTGAGCAGCACCTCGGTGCCGGCACAGTGCCTACTGTCAGATCTACAGCTACTGCAATGGCATCAACTGCACTGGTACACCTCACAGCAGAGCCAGGAAGTCAGCGCTTGCTGCGAAGGTTGTCAGCACCAGGCTATCCATATCCAGCGGCAACCTCAGGCACACCAGGTGTGTTGCCAGCAAAGTACTTGGTACTACAAGTAGCTTGCTGCTGGTAGTACCTAGTAGCTTGCTGCTATGTTGTCATGTTGTGTTGATGCCATTTGTAGCAGTTGCACAAGTGTCTGCACTTACCCTTCGTGTTCACAAGTCGTTCCGCAGCACAATCTCAATGAAATGCTGCTGCAGGCGCAAGCGCCCTTCTGAAAGGACCTGGGAACGATGTTGATTGCGTGCACTGCTTGATTGCCAACATGCATTGTCACTCGTATGGCTTGAATCCCAACAAAACTAATTGTATTGCTGCTTGATTGTTGTTGATGTCTGCAGGGATGAGGAGGATGAGTGAGCAACAGCCAGTCATGTGCTCTGACAGGCCATGTGACATCAACAAGGTCAGTCTGTTGCTTTGAGCCTCTTAACACCTGGGATCATGTCTGAGCTTCTCAGGGCTTTTGCAATCGGGGTGTCAATGTTTTTACAAAAGTAAAAGCTGGGACAACAAGCGTGTACACACAGCGAGCCGGTGCTGCAGTTCAGAGTGAGAGTTACTAGAGCTTGATCTTCTTAATGCGGTGTACCATTCCTTGTTGACGTGCGTGGTTGCAGCCAAAGACGTTGGTTCCAGCTTGTATATGTCTCAAGGCCCAATGACGTTGCTGCAGAGCAGGCGCTTTTGTCACAAGCTGGTACCGCTAGTGACCAGGGTTTGCAACTGCGGCATCACTATCACGCCCGCTTCTGATAATAATGCATGTAGCTTATGGGCCCTGTGCGTCAGGCTTGGGACGGTCTTGCTGCGACGGATACGTTTGACTGGGTCCTTGCAATATGTTCTGAAGGCAAGGTCACTGAACACAATATATACAACGCATTATACCTGCTAGTGGGGTGAACTACGGCAGCACTGCGAGCACCACACCAGCGTATTCACACGGACCTCTCAGCTGGCGTATCAACCGTGTGGGCATTAATAGTGCACCCTGGTCCTTTTAAGAAGTAGTAAATTGGCACGTAAGAGGTTTAGGGGCAGTATAACGCCCCAGCAGCCGACAACAGCAGCAAAGGCTCGACATGAGGGACGAGACAGCTTTCAGGCATTCAGAGGATGCCCCGAAAGGCAGCAGCAATAGATACAAATGCATTGATCAGCAGGTTTTCCCGGGCAAAGATGAAAGCATGTCTTGGTACTCTACTGTTCAGAGACGCTTGTCCAGGTCCACCAGCAGTGGAGAACTTGGAAGCGGTCATGTCGCCCACGGTGCTTGCAGCTGGGGTGATGTGATTGCTTTGATCGGCACGAAGGGGATTGTGGCCATCTCCACGTTTATCTTTCTGCTACTTCTGGTGTCGTGCACCTCAACTGCAATGCTCCTGAGGTAACCTTATAGTGGTCTCAGGCCAGGATGATCTGTCTTCTGTCAGGATACTGAAAAGCAGCATTGCGTGTCTAATGCAACACATCTTGTCTAATGTCATTAGAACGAGAAATACATCTCCCATGCTTGGAGCACGTCTCTGCTAGATTTGACAGGCAGCCTGCTGTTACAATCACTTTGCATGCAGGAGCTGGGCAGCTATGGAGAAGACGTCAGGCACTCCGGGTGCGTCAAAATACCTGCGTGAAATAGCAGACTGGCACGAGATCGCCAGATCCAACCGCGTGGCATCAGTGTCTGTGGACATGGAACTCTCTATGCACACGTGCGCCAAAAGAGCACAGCTGCCAGAAGTCCAGGTGAGGTGCAGCTGCTCTTGGGGTACCTCTGCAAACAGCTACTCCACAATCCACAAAACCGTGCGAAGAGCTTGGGGATCGACACTAACAATGCAGCAGTCCACTCTGTTGTGTCAAGTAGCAAGAACACTGACCAGCAAACAGTGGAGGCTTGCACAGCCTCAACTTTTTGTGTTTGTGAGATGTCATAAGTTATGGCTGAACCTTGTGCTGCACTTCTGACTCTGCACAGATGCCCAAGCAGTTGCCCATGGTGCCTGCATGGCAGCCTAATGGCAGCTACCCTGTAACCCCACTTGATGGGCTGAACCTCAACTGTAACAATCCAGCAGAGGCTTCAACCTGCAGAGTTGTTGCAGCATCCAGCAATCTGTATGAGGGAGAGACTCACCAGCTGCACCCAGAGGATTTAGCAGATCTGGAGGCATTTCTGAGGGTATGCTCACTGCCTACTGACCACTGCCAGTCAACAAGTCCCCGTTGCAGCAGAAATGCAAGGTGGCACCTGCTTAAAGTCTGCCGATAGCTGAAAGTGGTGTCATGTGTGGTTGCAGCCAGTACTCAGGCGGTATGCTGGGAAGGCATCAGCTTGCAATGCTCATAGCTCTAGAGATTTATGATGACTTCAACTACCTGATTGTCCTTGTACCCATGCAGGCATTAGGTCAGCAGCAGGAGGTCAAAGAGCAGAATAGCCCATCAGACCCCCTGGCAGAGCTTGCTCTTGACTGTACAGCTGATCCAGAGGCGTGTGCTGCAGCCGTAGAAAGCAGCAACAGCTATTACACCAGCACTGCAGCAGACGAGTTCGATGTGGCGGCTGAAGCTGCAGCGTATCTGCAAGCTGTGCATGCTCCTAACACATGGAACTCAGTCATTGGTGCCCCACAGAAGCTGGAGGGTGAGGCGCCTAACACATATGAGGGTGTAGAGGATCAGTGGGTACAAAAGAGAGTGGCTGAGGAGGCAGGTTCACAGTATCTGGATGCGTCTGCACTGGACCTTGACTGCAGCGTGGTAGCAGGTACTGCAAACACTTTGGAGTGCGAAAGGACGAAGGCCGTCAACAGATATGAGGCAGCACCTCTGGATGTTCTGGTGAGCGCTTTGACACTGCAATGCGTCACATCACACAGCACCACTTGTGGAAATGCAGTGTCCTGCAGGATGGGATCATAGGCAGCTAAGCAAAAAATTGACTGCACACAATCGTTGTGCATGTGCAACATGTCACCCTTGATAAGTATCCGCTGCTTGTCCTATTGCAGGACCCTGCTCTGTTGGCAGCAGAGATGGCTTTCAGCATGCAGCAATACCAGCGCATTGTTGGATATGATGCGTTAGCAGTGGACTGGGCAGACTACAGTACATTGCAGGCACCAACTGCAGCAGGCCATTCCTGCTCTGAGGCCAGTATTGACCAGGCTGATGAGACAGCAGAAACATCCCTAGTCCTGCAACAGCACCTTCAACAGATTGCCCGTCAAGGCAGGGTTACTGGCTATGATGCCCCTGCTGTGGATCCAGATCAGCTGCTGCTGAGTGCGGCCGGGAATGCAGCTGCAGCAGCTATTGGTGTGGTGACAATTGGCAGTGCTGGTGGTGTGCAGCGTGATGAGCTGCAGGCTGCCCGGCAATACTACAAGAACCCATGCAACTGTCCCAAAGCACGGGAGCTGTTCAAGAAGAACAATGATCACCGTGGGCACAGGGTGTACTACAAGAATCCTGCAAACGCCCCGATATTCCTGTCAGATAAAGAGACAAGGGTAAGCAGAGTGCCTGTGCTGACTGCCATGCCTGCAGCATGGTCTATTGGAAGCAAGGCCATCACCAAGCAATATATAGCAGTAGGCAGCAGTGAGGAGTAGGCCTGATTGCAGCTTTGTGTTTTTGTCTCTGTGCACTTCCTTGAGTTGAATGCGGTCTTCAACATGCCGCTTGCTATGTCCTGGTGCTTGTCAACTACCCACAGGTGGCACCAAACCAGCAGAAGCCGGGCAGCAGTGCTGCTGCACCGTCTGGACAGATGATGATGCTAGCAGTCTTCGCAACATTTGTTGCTTCTGCTGCCGGCACGTGGTACATGATGGCCCACAGCCATAAGAGAAGGACGGAGTCAAGGAAGCAAACAGAGTCACATGAAAGCGAAGGTAGGCAGCTGTGAATCTGCCAAGCAAAAGGCAGCATGCCAATGGCTTTGGTTGCTTGCACCTGAGGCATGTTGAGTGGTGCTAGCTGCCAGTCTACTGCTTGTTCCACATGGCGTCCATTTGCTCAAGTGAAATCTGCTACGTCCGCCATCATATGAGCCACCTACATAGTATTGTATTCTTCTTGCTGCATAGAATGGTTGGGAGCTGCGACTTTGCTCTTTCAAAGGCAGCGTCACAGTATTTATACCAGCGCCAGAGCATTTGTGGTGGGCCGATGCCCCAAGCAAGTCAGTGTCTTGTCTCTGTGCGCCTTCACCCAAGACGTGCCTTCTTTGCTTTGCTTGTGCAGGATTGCATGAAACGACAACTTTGGCCTCCAGTCTGTCGTATGAGCTGCCAGACCTCACCCTCAAGTCCAACTCAGGCGTTCCACAGCATATGCCAATCAGATCACCCACCATGTCAATGCCTCTTGCCACCATCAATGAGCCGGAAGATAGCAGTATGGACAATGCACCAACCGAGTCTGACAGTGGTGCTGCCTCAAGCTCGCGCGCTCTGATAGAGGGTATGACAAGTGGCATGCTCATGGTCAGGGAGTCAGACTCTGATGCAGTCCTGGTAACTGCCCCATCCATGCTGCAAACCCGGCCGTCCATGCTGGTAGATGTTCAGCCAGACCATATGGACAGCCCCAGAAGCCGCACACCAGTCATGGCCAGGGACAGCCCCAATGTGAAGGGAAAATGATCCCCACGGGATAACTGATGTCTGACGTTCTGTTTGGAGGATATGCCCCCCTACATAAGATACACATTGGACAACCTTTTTAAAAGAATTTGCATAACATTTGGGGGCTGCATTACACCTTGTAGCAACAACAGCGGAGGGCTGCCCTTTCTGTTGTCAGCCACAGAGCCTGATGGCCTGCGGGAAGTGGTAAGGAGGGGCTTTGACTCAGTGAGTTCTTGTGACTCTTCAAGGTGGCCTTTGAGGTGCTCACAGTGGTGATGTCCCTTTCCTGATCCAAACAAGCAGCCAAACAGGGCCACAAGGGACGACTGTTCCCACAGGGACTTGGAGGATGCCATAGTCTGCATCATGAGCTAAGAATACAAATCCTGGTGTTTATGAAATGAGGTGCAGGGAACGTAGCAGCTAGTTGTGTGTGTGTGTGTGTGTGTGTGTGTGTGTGTGTGTGTGTGTGTGTGTGTGTGTGTGTGTGTGTGTGTGTGTGTGTGTGTGTGTGTGTGTGTGTGTGTGTGTGCTCGTGCTGAACTGCACAGCACTGCATGTCACACTGTGCACACTGGTACATAGTGACGTCCCAACTGTTAAGTCCTGGCAATTCAATTCCACCTGGTTCAAAGCCACTAGGGACTTCAGTAAACAACAATAGCAGCGTAATGAACATCAGCAATGTGAGAAGTATCTGCATGGAAGGTCGTGTATGACACTCAGACAACTGCTGTACAGCACATGTGCCAGGATGTTGACAGGACGTGTGTCAGGTTGATCCATAGCTGAGCACACCTTGCATTTTGCACTGCAGATGTGGTTGTAGTTGAGGCTTTTTTTGTATGGCACCCTCGAGTCCCCACAGTTGCTGAAATTGATTGGCAATAGTTTGAATATGGATACATGACTCTGCATTGTAAGCAATGACAAGCAGTAGCCATCTGGAATGTAGCTGCAAGGGAAGATGCTCCGAGCATCACTGGCAGTGATTTTTATTGGCCAATCAGCCAGCTTAGCACACTGCATGCCTGCTTGCGACCCTGCAACTACATATGCAGTGCCAGCTGGATGCATTCAATAGGCAGGCTGGGTTGATCATCAACGCATACATGGCACATAATTGGGACTCTCTTACCCACATCCATTCAGGCAGACACAGATGTTGCCTGGCATACTATGCTTAGTAGGCAAGTGAGAACTTCTACACTAAGTTAGGCTCACACGTGCTCGGCATGGGTTCCTGGCCTTGAGTGGAGTTGTGCAAGGATGGCTGCCAGCACAGGATTTAAATAGCACTCGCAACAGCACGTTGCACAGGCTTTGACAACTGAAGTACTGTCAGTTGCGGTCAAAAGAACGGACTCTCTGCACTCATTCCTTTAAGTGCCACTGTCAGTAGGTAGGCATGGTGAAGTTGTACAGACAGCACTGGCATTGAATATTGAGAACAGAGTACTAGTAGGTTCAAGAAGGCCACAAAGCAGCTGTCCAGGAGGGTGGCCCACAGTGCTCTGTAGTGTTGCCTCAGCATTTTTGATGCAATCATGCATGACAAATGTGCTGTTTGAGCCTCTGAGGTTTGTATGCTAGTGCATCCAGCAGTAGCAGCAGCAGCATACATATGTCAGACGGGCTACATTGAAGTGGTGGTGGCTGACAAGGACTATTGTGCCGCACTTGTTGACAATATTTAAAGCAATGGCTGAGACAGGCAACCTGAAAGTGCCTGAAAGTGTGACACACAAACAGACAACTGCAAAACATGGTGACTGCATCACAAGTCAAAGTACCTTTTGGGATGGCCTAGGAGCTTTGCGTACTACGCTTAGTAAGCTGCCAGGTTCCAACGCTTTGTTTTCAACACACTACTGGTCTGCTAAAAGCGTAGCATGCGCCAGGACGGTCCTACCAGGCCATTCTGGTAGAATGCTGCACATGACATGCCAGGACAGTGTGACGCTGCTGCATGGGATACAAGTTGAACCTGTACTTGGCTCGCTAACGGGCGGGTTACACTCGTGTAACTTACAACTTGAAGGGCATGCCATATGGTTCGCACAGTGGGACCCTCCAATGCCTTCTTGCTGATGATGTACATTGAGTAACTACTCTTGAGATGCCAGATGATGTTCCCTTCTTTTCTTTCTGTTGGCAATCGATCTACTAGTGTAGTACAGTGCGCTGGACAACCCATGGCTGCTGTCAACTGCAGGGTCCAAGGCGTATCAGTGGAAGAGCAGAGGAGATCTGCGTTGATGCTAACGATGCATCAAGTACGACACAAAAATTGGATGCTGTGCAATGTACACAAGTGATTGTGTTGCACAAATGGGCTGAAGGTGAGGCGTCGTCTTCGTCCTTTCAAACGAATGCAAATGAACATCTACAATATTGCAAGCTTTGTAGCCTTGCCTATCCAGACTGCCTGCTGTTGGCTCGTGTATCATAGTATTTACTGCATTAAAAACCGAGCAGGACTCCGCCTACAACATGGCTCACGCTGTTCCTGATTTTGAGAACCATTTCAACAGTGCTAAGTTTAGCGATGTCGACATAGAGATTTATGAGGAGAACAATAATCTAGGCAAGAAGAGAAAACGTGGACAAGTAATGCCTGGGCACAGCATGGTGCTCATGGCATATTCAAGCTACTGTAAAGCGAAGGTGACTTCGCTCGTCGGTTTTGAGGGCAATTGTGCACATAGAAACAGCTCTATCCTGCATATCTGTATGCTGCACCCATTTTCATCATCTCCTGCTTGGGACATGTGACCCTCTGCTTACTCCAGCCTGTTTGCTGCAGCTGGAGAACTGGGGGCCTGATGAAGATGATAACAGTGCATCCAGCAGCCGCACCTTGAGATCCGCCAGCACCAGCAAACCCGTCACGTGTAGGCATACCATACAGCTGCCAGTCCCACCAGGGCAGACAGAAACAGCAGTGCTGCTTATCAAAGGCATGTATCAGAAAACCCCAAGTCTGTCAGGCATAGACCAGCAGCAGTTACTGCAGTTGATAATGCTGGCTGACAGGTTTGGCGTGCTCAAGGTACAAGAGGCCGTCCTTGACACATTCAAAGCAGGCTCGGTGGACCTGCTTGACTGGGACACAGCACTGGCGCTGCTGGACCTTCCCACCAGCTGTGCAGAGCAGGAAGTGTTCAAGGAGATCTGCAACATGGCAGTCACAAAGCTGCTGCAGAAGCTAGGGGACTTGGAGGAGATAGTAGCAGATGACAACTTGCGGCATCAGGTGCTGACACTGCCACATGCAGCCCTGCTGCTGTTACTGCAGCATGATCGCTTACGTGTGGCCAGTGAATGTACAGTAGTATTCACCATATATGAGTGGTTTCTGAACCAGACATGCAGCGAAGAAGTCAAGCTCAAACAGCTGCAGCAGTTAATGCAGCAGGTTCGAATGCAGCATCTCAGCCAGATGTTCATCAGCACTGTCCTCATGTCCAGCTATCCCTTTGATACAGCCTACACGATGTCAGAGTATGGCATAGCCTGCCTGTGTGCAGATGCAGAAAGTCGTAAGGCTTTGAAAAGAGTGTCATGTGCAGAGCTCAGCAAGTACCCAGCCTGGACAGCTGCCAAGCGGCCAACCAGCAATCAGCAGCAAGCGCTGGAATTGAAACTGCCACTGTCAAAATTGCAGACTGCTGTTGAAGAGCATTTCAACAGCGGCAGACCAGCTTTGACCTTTGGTGTAAAAGCAGTGTTGCAAGGGCGCACTGTCTTTCTCGATGTTGTGGTGCATGACAAAGACGACTCTGATGGCAGCAACCAGGTTATCATTTCCTTGGTCACAGCTGTAAGGAACTCCCCACTAGTTGGGGTCACTCATGCCTCTCTCAGGTGCTCTGTGAGGCCTAGGCGCCCAGAATTGCAGCAAAGATCCATCTACAGCATGCAGGAGCACTTCACCGCCTCTGAGAAAATACCATTTGGCATGTGCGAGCTTGTACCGCTTGGGTCTATCTGCAGTTGGACGGAAGCAGAGGGTGTGCTGAGGGACAGGCAGCTGGTGCACCCTGATGGCACCTTGCATATCAAAGTAGATGACATTGAGTTGCTGTAGTGTGTTGCTTGAGATGGTGTGTAGCCTTACAGCAGCAATGGTGCTTTGCTTTGGCAAGGATCAACTGGATGGGCAAGTGCGATTGTGATCAGCAGGTGGCAGCTCTGAGTTGCATCCCGCCCATTGCGTTGTACAGGTCTATGTGCTGAGCATATTTTGCAACCTGATATACCATTTGCGCAGTTCAGGAATTCCTTCAAAGCAGCAGGGTGATGGCCCGATCCTGACTTGTCACAACAGTTGGAGTCACAGTTGATGCAACATTGATGGACCTGCAGTGCTGCGCCAGCACAACCGTTGTTGCAAGAGTGTTGTTGCAACAACGGCCTCATGTCATGAGCACTGTATCTGGTGGCAGTGCAGCAAACACCGTGGTTGTCTACTCAGATGACTGAGTCAGTTGTGCAACTCAGCAGCCTTCACAAGGTGGCTGCTGTACCCTTACGAGTTTGGCACTGGGTGGGCGGCTGCACACCAGTAATGTTGGGTACCAGGACTAAAGTCTCTCAAGAGCTCATGAGCTCTTGAGAGACTCTAGTCCTCGTACCTGATCAGCCTGATCATTCAAGGCTTGAATTCAGCCTGTGGCACAAGCATGGCATTGTCATCCCTGGGTGGCGGCCCCCGGGGCTTTGCTGGGAACCGTAAGCACCTGACGCCTGGAAAACAACTGGAAGTTACAATGCTTTGTTAGGGTTTATCCAGAGGGCGTTGTTCTGAGCAATCTGTTGGTCTGTGAGCGGTGTATCATGCGATAGGACGGTCCTAGGATGATTCACCACTGGTAAATGTGGATCATTTGCACACTGTGCAGGATATATATAACGGCATTGAACAACTACTCTTCAGGCACCAGCTGAGCCTCAAAGTTTTCCTTCTTGCTGGCAATGGACCTGCAGTGCTGCGCCAGCACAACCGTTGTTGCAAGTGTGTTGTTGCAGCCTTCCAGGCAGTGCCGGGCACTGCTGGCAGCCTAGCACTGTTGCAGCCTGTTGGCAACTTCAAGGCCAGATGCTTATCAGTGGGAGACCACCAAGATGCTAAGGAAAATTACACACTTCACACAAGCCAAATGCTGTGCCATCTGCGTAAATCGTTGTCATTGTTGCTGCAATGAGCTGAAGGTAAGGCGTCATCTGTTCAATCAGATACCAACAGTGAACTGCAAGCCTTGTGGCCTTGCCTATTCACACTTCTTGTTGTTCTCTGTGCTACCAGTGTACTAACAACACTCGGAACCGAGCAGGTCTCCTAGGAGTCCCCCTACAACATGGCTCACGCTGTTCCTGATTTTGTGGACCATTTCAACAGTGCTAAGTTCAGCGATGTCGACATAGAGATTTGTGAGGAAAGCAACAATCTGGGCAAGAAGAGGAAAAGAGGACAATTTATGCCTGGGCACAGCATGGTGCTCATGGCGTATTCAAGCTACTGCAAAGCGAAAGTAACTTCGCTCATTCGCGTTGAGGGAATCAGTAGTGCATGCAGTAGTTCGTGTAAACAAGTGCAACCTGCATATCTGTTTGCTAGGCAGGTGCTTTTGGTTCCTTGCTATACCCAATTTAAGCATCTCCTGCTTCCCTCGTGTGACCCTCTGCTTACTCCAGCCTGTTTGCTGCAGCTGGAGAACTGGGGGCCTGATGAAGATGATAACAGTGCATCCAGCAGCCGCACCTTGAGATCCGCCAGCACCAGCAAACCCGTCACGTGTAGGCATACCATACAGCTGCCAGTCCCACCAGGGCAGACAGAAACAGCAGTGCTGCTTATCAAAGGCATGTATCAGAAAACCCCAAGTCTGTCAGGCATAGACCAGCAGCAGTTACTGCAGTTGATAATGCTGGCTGACAGGTTTGGCGTGCTCAAGGTACAAGAGGCCGTCCTTGACACATTCAAAGCAGGCTCGGTGGACCTGCTTGACTGGAACACAGCACTGGCACTGCTGGACCTTCCCACCAGCTGTGCAGAGCAGGAAGTGTTCAAGGAGGTCTGCAACATGGCAGTCACAAAGCTGCTGCAGAAGCTAGGGGACTTGGAGGAGATAGTAGCAGATGACAACTTGCGGCATCAGGTGCTGACACTGCCACATGCAGCCCTGCTGCTGTTACTGCAGCATGATCGCTTACGTGTGGCCAGTGAATGTACAGTAGTATTCACCATATATGAGTGGTTTCTGAACCAGACATGCAGCGAAGAAGTCAAGCTCAAACAGCTGCAGCAGTTAATGCAGCAGGTTCGAATGCAGCATCTCAGCCAGATGTTCATCAGCACTGTCCTCATGTCCAGCTATCCCTTTGATACAGCCTACACGATGTCAGAGTATGGCATAGCCTGCCTGTGTGCAGATGCAGAAAGTCGCAAGGCTTTGAAAAGAGTGTCATGTGCAGAGCTCAACAAGTACCCAGCCTGGACAGCTGCCAAGCGGCCAACCAGCAATCAGCAGCAAGCGCTGGAATTGAAACTGCCACTGTCAAAATTGCAGACTGCTGTTGAAGAGCATTTCAACAGCGGCAGAATGCTTTTCAAGTTGGCCAAGCGGGAGACATTGTTGCAAGGGCGCAATGTCTCCCTCTGTGTCTCAGTCAACTTGATACACATGGGCGACTCTGATGGCAGCAGCCATGCCTCCATTCGCCTGGCCATAACAGTACAGAATTCCTCTGGTGCTGGTATCACTCAGGCCTCTCTCAGGTGCTCTGTCAGGCCTAGGCGCCCAGAATCGCAGCAAAGATCCATCTACAGCATTGAGATGAGCTACAACGCCTCTGAAGAAGAGCCAGATGGCGTTTCCGGCCCTATACGGCTTGGATCTTTTGGCAGCTGGATGGAGGCAGAAGCTCTGCTGAGGGACATGCAGCTGGTGCACCCTGATGGCAACCTGCGGATCCAAGTGGATAACATCAAGTTGCTGTAGTGTGTTGCGAAAGAAGGTGTTCAGCCCTTACGCAATGGTGTTTTGCTTTTGCAAGGATAAACTTGGATGGACAGGTGCAGTTGTATTAAGCAGGTGGCAGTCTGTGTTGCATCCGTTCCATTGTGTTGTCCAGGCAGCATTCTATTTGCAAGCGATACTCTGTCACCTTACCTTTCGGGCAGTTCAAGAAGCAGCGGGTTGAGGCGCCGCTCCTGACTTGTCATGAAAGGTTTGAGCCACAGCTTATGCAACATTGATTGCTGCATTACAGTCATTTTACGTGTCGGCACCCTTAAAGCTTGAGAGGGAGTACAACTTCGTGCTGGATGCCACCTGTTTGCTCTGGGTGGATTGTGGTCACTCCTTTGCTTCATGGATTATGTGTGAGCTGTCACAGTGTGCATAGAAGCAACTGTTATGTCTGAACATCATAGCGTTACTTTGCAGGCACCACGTTGCATGCCCTGAGATCCCGGCCAATCATTGAAATGCAGATAAAGTCTATTGACTGAATCTCACTTGGAATTATGGAATGATTGCTGGCTGCTGTCCCTTCGTCCCTGTGTTGTGCGGCAGGATCCTAGCGAGCTCATGGTGTGCACCACACTTTCAAGCAGCACAGCAGCTGCTAGATAGCAACATTGTGATCCTAAAATGAGCAGCAGCTCCTATTGACACAGTTTGCCGCTACTGCAGGATGCAGAGAGGGAAGGAATTTGCCATGAGCGAGCAATACCAACCAACAGCCACACCAGTGGCCCAGTGCGTCTCTGTGCACAAGTTCTACACTTGGCTCTGCCACAGAACAGCCTGTGCGTGCAGTGCATTAGGCCTGTGTTAGACGGGCTGCAGCAATGTTGAATGGCAAACAGCTGATGCGGGTGACCTGCAGAATTGACTTTTCAAATGCTGTTCATCATGCCTGTGGCAATGTCATCATCGGCTTTACATGAGATGCGTACCACTTAGGTAGTCTGTCTATCACCTCTCATGTGGTCTGGAACACGCATTCAATTTGGTGGCACCAGTTACCTTTGGATATTGTGTGCCTGCTGCTGTTGCTGCACTGTCATGTGCTGGCTCCCAAAGTCACACGCCTAATTGATTTAGACAAGGTACTGCCAGTGGATGTATCAATGTACAACATACATGCCAGCACCACAGCGTGCAGTACCTAGAGCCATCTTTCACCTGTGGTCAGAGCAGCTTCAGCTGCCTACTCGAGTTGCTTACAACAAAAAGGCAGCTTTCACAGATGAAGCCAAAGGCAGGATCCTGTGCATCAAGCCAGAAGCCACCAACATCGAAATCTGTGGCAAGCATCGACAACAGCACCCTGGAGGTTAGGTCGGGTTCCGCATGCAGCACAGCACCAGGCCAAACAGCATAGGTCTTGAAGCAATCTGCACAGTAGCTTCTCTTGGCGTGCTTATTTGCCCCATCGAGGGTTGAGGTGTTTTGAATTCAACTGCCACTTGATGAAGCTGGGCTCGACAAGCACGTCTATACTGTCAAACATATGTATACTGATCTACTTTCCATCATGTGCCTCTTTTAGTACGATCTGATCTCCAGTATCCGACTCTTCATTGTTGCCGGATGTTGACAACGAGCTAGTCTCCTTGGCTTGCACGTTTCGCCCTATTTATAGTGTAGTATGTCACTCAGAGATCTTAAGAACCTTGCCCCATGGCAGTGGGAGAGCAAAATTGCGCAAAGAAAGCATGCCATCGGCCCGAAGGGCATTGCAGACTTTGAGCAGGCAAGCACCTCTTTGCCACACTGGACTGCGTTGCATTCTCATATGGTTTATATCAATTATATAGTCAGCTACGCAATGCTTGACATTCTCGCATGATGCACAGCTAACAACGCTCGACACCTTGCTACACTGGGAGTGCTGACTACATGAAGCATACCCACAGGTGGCTCGAGTGTTGAAGATTAGATCCACTTGTGTAGATGCCACTGATTCCAAGGACAAGCAGGTAGGTACAATCGGCTTTGCTGCGTACATTCTGTGCTGTAGCTCATGCTACATTGCCAGCCTGACTGGTGTTTGGCTGTTGCAGCTTCCCAGCACGAAACGCAGAAGGGCATCCAAAGAAAATGAGGAGCCTTCAACTTCAGACGATGTCAAAGGTGCTTTGGCAGGTATGCACAGTGAGGAGGGGCACTTGCATGGTGTTAACACTGTAGTGTAACAGGCACTAGGCAGTCTACTAGTGCAGTCCAAGGCAGTCCATCACAAGCTGCTAATTGACTAACAGTACAGCAGAACTGCGTCCCAGTCATGATACATCACCTTAACTGCCGTCATAGCCGTCAATATGGTTCATATGAGTGTTTAGGGCTGTGAGCTGGATCAAGCAATTCACCATGTTGACAGCTTATGAAGGATCCCAACAAGCAGTGTTCAACCTTGGTGAGCACACAGAAGCACTATGGTGCATAGCTTACCCTTGCACTTTGCCATCACTGCCTGAAAATCTCCCCAAATGGGGTGATGTCTGCTGCGCAGGTGCTGCTACACCTGCTATCCCCTCGAAACAGCAACGGCCAGCCACAGCTACTCCAATTATTGCAACCTTCAAGAGCAGCAGTAAACAACCTTCTGCAATTCTGGCAGCGTCTGAGCAACCTGATGCTGCGCTGCAAGGAACAGCTGTTGCAGCAGTGGAGAAAGGACTTGAGCCAAATTCATCACCTTGCACCTTTGATGCTAAGCTTGCTGGCACCCCCGGACTTGCACTCGTAGAAACACCAGCACCAGCTGTAGGAAATTACAACAAGGCAGACCATTGTGCTGCTCCCGCTGCTGCATCAGCGGCACCACCACAGCAGCGCAGCAGCAGGGACAGGAGCTACAGGTGCAGCAGCCCACAGGATGCCTCTGGTGACAGGAAGTTAGCAAAGGTCGGCCTGTCCCCAGCATGCCTCACAACTCCTGCTGGACAGACCCTCCAGCCTCAGAGCATCAGCACCAGTAGCATCACTGCTGCTGCCGCCACCAGCATGTCTGGATCAGCAGCAGCAAGAACCCCTGCTAGTCTCAACCCCAAGAACCTGCTGGCTGATATTTTCAGCCCTAGTCCACTTCCTACCCCTATGCCCTGTGCCAAGCTGGGGTTCAAGACACCCCACAGTGCTGCTAAACCACAATTGGGCTCAGCAAAGTCCAGCAGCAGCACAGCAGCAGCTGCAGCAGGGCCAAAAGTCAGCTTTAGGGCTGCAAGCAGCTCCAACACACCGCTGCCAAGGCCAAACTTTACCCCCAAGATGCCACCTCCAGCAAGCAGACGTACCAGCTGCAGCGGCACTGGCCTTGGCATGCAGCAGCAGACTCCCAGCAGGCCAGCATCCGCAAACGGGCCAGCTAGCAGCAGCAGTGGTAGGGTGCTTCAGTCCCCTGCAGGACTCACACAGACACCACTTAGCTGCCTGGAGATTCCAGCTGTGGGAGATGAAACCATGAACAGCCCTTCACCAGGGCTCATCCGTGTTCAGGATTTTACCTCACCCAATCATCTACAGGCCCTCGCTGCTGTGCAATCAACCGGTCAAGGCAGCAACAGCACCAGCACTCCACCAGCCCCTGCACTGCTGCTTGCCACCACCGGTCAAACAGCAACGAAAGCAGCAGCAGTGGCAGAAGGGCAGGAACCAGCTGTGGATGGCAGCAACAGGAACACTAGCCCTCCTGCTGCTGCTGCTGTGGGCAGCAATGCCTGCCTGCCTGCCAAGCTCAGATGTAAGAAGGGAGGATTTAGCAGCTCACCTGAAACTGATGACCACAGGGGCACACCGGTTGCAGCAGAGACAGCAACCCAGCCCAAACAGCTGAATGATTCAAGGTCAGCTGGCCCACAGGCAGCAACAACAACAGGATACACTACTCCAGTTCGTAGGGTGGGCCTGAAGAGGCGCTGGTGCCAGAACCATGCTGCTGCCATGGCAGCAGAGGCTGGTGCTGCCAGGAGTCCTGACAGCCTGGCAGTTGCCAGGTCTGCAGATCTCCTGCTGGCAGCTGCAGCTGCAGAGGATATGGATTATGATGATGGCAGGATGGACCTGGCAATACCTGACAACATGGATCAGGAGAAATGTGCTGCTGCAGGTAATGAAGAGGATCAGCCAGCAGCAGCAGCAGCAGCACTCTCAGCAATGCAAGTTGACTTGGACAAAGCAGCAAGGCAGGAGGCGCACCAGTCAATTGAGCAGCCTCAGGAACCTTTGGCAGCTGAAGCACCAGCAGCACTGTGGAATGAGTCCAGGCAGAACTCCTGCAGGGAGCAGCAGGGCGGCAGATGCAGCAGCATTGATACTGAGCTTGCTGCTCAGGCTGCCATTGCTGCAAATGCAGCACCAGGGGCATCCTGCGGCACATCACTGCTGCTGCCACCTGCAGCACAGGCTAGATTACAGATGATACAGCTGCAGGAACCTGCTCCCAAGCAGCAGCAGCAGGTGCAGGCATGCCAGCAGCAGCAGCTGCACACAGGGACAGCAGCTGCTGCTGCAGCTAGCAGGACTGTGCAGTACGGGGTACCGTACATGTACTGCTTGGATGCTACAGCCTTGTCGGGCGGAATGAAGCACGAACAGTACCAGCAGCTAAACCATCTGCAGCAGCAGCTGGCAGCAGCAATGGCAACTGGCAGAGTCCCTCACGCCCCATCAGCAGCACAGACCCCGATGACGCGTACATTCCACTCAAGCATGGCAGCACACTCTGCCACAACTGTACATGCACACACGCCAGGGCTGCCACGGGTCGCACATGGCAGCGCTGCTGCTGCTGCTACTACCATCACCCAATTGGGTGTCTGGAATGGCCGCTTGCTGCTTCTACAAGCTCATCAGCAGCAGCTGCAACAGCAGCGCAGGAGCACATCACCAGCCGCCAGTCATGTGCCGGTGGAGCTCCCTGCAGCTGCTGCTGAAACCAAGATCGCCACCACAGCAAAGGCCGAAAGTGGGGCGCCCGTACCAACAACAGTATGTACAGCTGTGAGTGTCACCAGCAGCGGCAGTGCTGAGCAGCAAGTACCTGTAGGCAAGGGCCCAACAGGCACAGCTGTGCTTGCAGTGACCCACCAGCAGGCTGCTGCTGCAATAACACCCACCATAGCATTTGCAGCAGCAGCAGTTGAGGGACAGAAGCCAGCCAACGACAGCAGCAGCAAGTGCGGTACAGGTGCAAGGCAAACCCTGGAGGTGGCCCCCCTGTCAGTGCCTGGGACTCTGTCTGATGCTGAAGCATGGAGGCTGGCTCAGTCTCAACCCTGGGTGATTGAGTTGGAGGCGGCTAGGGCACGTCAGCTACTGGCACATGCTGCAGCAGCTGGTGCTGGTGCTGGTGCTGCTGGAGGTTGCTGATGGGATGGTGGGAGGTGTGCTGCTTGTTGTACATGCAGATTGAACAGCTGAAGCAGCAGCAGCATGAGGAGGCTGGTGGGGATAGGAGACTCAGACAAAACAGTAGCAATGCGCGTCACAGTGGATGGCATGTGGCAGCAGTCTGATTGGAGTGCTGCTGAGCAGTAGCAGTAATCGTGGTAGTGACAGCAGTGCTACCTGTGAGGTAGTAACAGCCACCTGTGTGGTAGTGACAGCAGTGCTACGTGTGCTGGCCAAGTGTGTGCCCACTGGAGCGTACTGTGCTGAGTTGCTCTGATGACCAACCAAGCTGCATCTGCTGTAGTTGGGTGTTATTTGTGTGCATGCTGACGGCCCTCTAGGGGTGCACCATCTGTGTGGTGACCAGCATCGGCTGCATAATCAGCCTGATACCAAGCCTTGGTAACAATGGCATTATTACTTGTAGCAGCATAGAAATACTACTACTACTAGTAGCCCGGCCACCCTGTGACGGTCAAAACAGTACATGGATATCCATAAGCATCGTTGCTTGACAAAGCATCATTCCTACATACTTATAAGGGTTCCTACATAGATGGAGTGAGTTCGACAAGTGTCTGCCAGAGTTGCCACTCACTACACGCCAGAAAAGGACACCACATGGAGCATTTAGTAATCACCCAGATGACTCTTTCAGTCATAACTCACCACCAGTGGTTGCAGGGCTGAGCTGGCTCATGAGCCATAACTCATGTGAAACTGCACCATGTCAGGACATGTGGGGATGAAACATATGTCATTTTGTAACCATACCATATAATGTAACATGTATTGACAAGTTGTCACAGAAATACGTAGTATGCTGTATCATCAGCTGAGTGACCGTCACTGCTGGCAGCTTGTCAGACATTTGGTTGTCAGGCACTGCTCTTTATACCTGCTGATGAGCCTTCACATCTGCGAGGCCCTCGCATTGTATGTACGATGATAATCATGAGGTCTATGCAGAGCCATTCATTGAAAACTCCAGACCAGGCACTTGACGCTGAGGAGTAAGTACTTGTGCCTGTGCATAACCGTCAACGCTTTGCAGTTCCATATTTGAGCTGACCTTTGGAGGTGCATTTGCATCCCGCTTTCCATCTGCTGCAGCTTCCATCCACCCCGGCTGCTGTGCCACCAGCATGAACTGCTGGCCAGTTGCCTGGTTCACATAAACGTTATGCATGTTGACCTGTTGCACCCCAAGCCCATCTGGCAGCTTGCTGCCTATGGCTGCAGGCGCGACGCGCACAGAGCGCTTCTTAGCTGCCCAACGTACGGCCATGCTTGTGATGAACTCAAAGGCAATATATGCAATTGCCCCAGCTTGCAAGCACAGTTGCAAGGCCCCTGAGAGTAAGTGCAACAGACAGCAAAGTGATTGTCAACCAATAAGTAGACTCTAGGCCTGCCACAAATATGTGCCACTAGTGATCAACTCATGAGTGATCACTGAGATCTTAGTAAGATCGTTTCCTATGCTGTACTGAGGAAAACCAGCCGTTGACATAACACGTTCAGCAGTGCAGGCTGCACAACTTGCCAACTGACACAGTGAATTGGCAGATTAATTGGCCCCAGACGGTCATGTGTACACATGTGCTGGCCTCCTGTCTGGACAACAACCCACCTCCACAGTTCCCCACAAGTGTCAGCAGCAGGTCTGGGGGGATCACCTCCACTCGATACCATTGGGATGGCATACGGATACTGGCCTGCAGGTAGCAGACACCGCCTGCGGTGTACGGTTACACTGCCAACATGGTACCCGCCGGGTAGGTGCAGTGCACTTGTGCGGCCTCATCCAGCCTGAGCCTCACAAGTTGCATCATATAAGTTCCACAATATTGATACTAGCTACTCAGGCTGGTCCTCATGCTGCCTCCATTGCATGCCATGCGGCAGAATAAACAGCTGGTCCTGTACTATGTCACCAGTACTACCATAGTTGGCGAGGCTTGAGTCAAGCTCTGAGCCCTTGTTCATAGCTACCCGGTAGCTAGTAGCTAGTAGAAATTACTCATCGATCCAATGCATTAGGCACATCTGAAGCACCAACCTGTACGTAAGTAGCCAGCTGTGTTGCGTTCAGCACAGCAGCACATGCTGAAGTTGCTGGCACTACTGATTTGTCATTCGAGACATAAGTGATGAACCACTCTCGTCTGAGCTTCGCCACAGGAGCGCTGCTGTTTGTTGTCTGTACATAGTTTGCAAGGTAAGTGCCCCC
Source organism: Coelastrella sp. MACC-549 (assembly GCA_018290735.1). NCBI lineage: Eukaryota > Viridiplantae > Chlorophyta > Chlorophyceae > Sphaeropleales > Scenedesmaceae > Coelastrella > Coelastrella sp. MACC-549. The sequence goes on along the minus strand of JABEVS010000560.1, from coordinate 7,420 downwards.
CAGTACAGGTGTTGCTAATACATAGACACCCTGTGGGGACTTGGGGTAGTTGGTTTCAGCCATGATTTGCAGCCCAGAGCCTGCCATCACAGCAGATGCAGAGCAGCAACAGCATGATCTGAAATTTTGATGTCACAAGGTGTGTAAAGGCAGCCGCAGGAACCATTCTGTGAGGCTCAGCCGCATTTGCATGATGCAAATGCAGCTGCCAGACTGCCAGTCTTTGAATGAAGTTCACTGTAAAGCCATTGTTTAGATGGTATGTAACATGCAGTGCATGTTGGTTCAACAAGTTGTTTAAGGCATAGCCAGGAGTGTCTGACAGGACCCAGTGGTTGTCATGAGGCATGAGGCATGACAACACCGTAAGGCCCCGGCGCACTGCAGCACACAATTATTAAGTTATCACTGGCAGTCAATTGCTAGGCTTACACCTGCGCATTGGACCAAACACCAAACAGCCATGAACGTTGCTGCCAATACCTTGCATAGCATCACATCAGATTTACACCTGGAAACCAGGTTTCTGATTATCTTGTGCCCACCAATGGTAGCCTGCCATCAGTGGCACTCAGTGCCAGGCTGGTTTGAAGCGCTCTCATGGTCTCACCTGGTCTCACCTGGTGTTGTCTCATTCTCCCAAGCGCTTGCGTCCCAAACGATCACAAGTCCATTGAAAGTATTCTGTGTGAAAGTGATGTTCATCACGTGCTGTTGGTCCTTCTCCAGCTTTATGCAACCTGCAGAAAGAAAACCCCAATTCAGTGGCAATGATAGCTGTCTATTTTCCTTTGATTTGACTGGCATGTGCAGCAGTCAACTGCAGAAAGTTCTCCGAGAACAATGATTAAATAAGTCCAATTACAACATTATGTCCGAGGAAGGGTCCTGCCCGTGGGCAAGAGGTTCAGCATTGCATTACTGAGGCCAAGGCAATTGCCTTTTGCTCAGGACCAGAGGCATCAAGGCCTTGTCTGCACTGCATCATTAAGCATCATGATGGCATATGCATGGAACTCTGGCAGGCTGCCACTCTTTACTTTCAGACGAGGAGGAAACACTGCTCAGTCACTTTTATAGTGCTATGAAATGCTCATGAACTTCTGCATGCGCTCAATCAGTGTTCAGTGAACATATTGCACTGAGTTGTGAGTGCGCAGGATATAATGCTCATCAGTCGTGTGCTAGCCTAGCTTATGATAAGAGCCAACAGAAGTACAAGAAAGCAATACCTTGTTGAATTGCTTCCACACTTCCGCCATTACTGCTCCATTGGTCATTGTGTCTGCATATCACAGTTGCAAGCAGTCGTTCTGCTTGCTGTACATAGAAGTGTAGACAGGCCGATCAACAGGGTTGATTTGCTGTCACTTAGCCCTGTAATTGCCTCTCCAGCAGCGTATTCATACTGTGTGGCTCTTGAGCAGGTGTATGCAGCATGGCATGCTAGCCTGTGATAGGTACAAAACAGCTGTACTGTATTGCCGAGTAAGCGATGTAAACATGAAGGTTTTGGAGGTCAAGCTGACAATGGAGGAAAAGTCATGCAAGCACCATTGATGGCTTTGAAAGTTTAACTGGCAGTACCTGTTGCTGACCCAACATCCACTGGGAGCAGTACACTTGATCAGAGCGGGAAAAGGTCCCTGAGTATCTGACCACTCCACATACGATGTTGTGGTTGGAGGCATGCTTGTGTAGGCTATTAGCTGCAGTAACACGTCTATCAAGTCATGTAAGTATGAAAACACGCCGTGTTTTCATTCAACCAAGTTGGTTCATGCTATTGCACTCTGAAGGACATCCTGAGCAGCCTGATCGTATGTACGATACCTGCAACAGCAGTAACCCTCGCTGCCAGCCCAGCCCTGACCCTCACCTGCATAACTGAGTAAGCCACAGCACCCAACAATGCTAGTATTGTTATTGCACCACCAGCCAGGGTTGGTGCCTTGGGCTCTGCTGCATACATATCCACAGCTCTGAACAGCACAACAGGAACCCCTGCCAGTGGCAGCTTTCTATTCTCAACCCCCATATCGGCACGTTCTGAAAGTGATGAAGGCGCCGCACTATTTTCCCTTGGAATACGATCATTGAATGTATGGCCAGACTTTGTTTTCTTCCAGGACTGCAACTCCTGCATCTTTTGAACTGCCAGGCTGGAATGTCACCCGCATCTCGACTGCTTGAAATCTTTAGAGAATCCAAATATTCTGTCACACAACTGTTTTCCTGTGCTGAAAGTCCGCAAATGGCCCATTCAGAGCGAAAGAAGCATGCGTGTACATACTTGCCTCCAGCAGCGCGGTTCGCATACTACTTTCGCCAGGGGACTTTTTTGAGATACATTCTCAACTCTTTGTCACGCAATGTATGTAGCTTACTTCTGCAGCGGATGACCGACGGAAAATATGGTAGTACGTACAGTAAGTATACCAGTACTGCTGTTGGCTGTTATTTCCTTGGCAGTACAATACATAGCACGTGACGCAGCTGTTTGACAACATCAGAAAGGAGTTTTTGGTACAACATGCACTGATGATTGCTCGTGCAGACGGTTTTTGCTCTGGAGGCCCAGCAGGTCTGGCAGCACTGCTGGCAGCACTTTCGTCAACAAGCTCACTCAGTGCGGACAATGCCGCCCATTCAGTGGATTATTATACATAACTTGCGTGAGTACACATTACGCTTTGTTGACCCAAGTATGATATGTAAGCTGCTAGCATCTACGCTAGTAGCGTGTCACAGCACCTAGGTACTGTCCGACTTGGCTTCAGCTTTGCGTGCTACCAGCATGGCAACGGCCAATGACCCGGTCGTGGTGCACCACGTGATTGCAGCAGAGGATGATCAACAACATGTTGTGCTTCAATCAGAGGCTCTACTTCCACAGCAGCTTGTGTATTCCAGAAGTTCTATCTGCGCGTATATTTCCAGCCAGTTGTAATATCATTTACAGAGTAGTACCTGGTGCATTGCAGCAATAGCCACATGCAAGGACTGTATGTACAAGAGATGCTCATGATGACCTGCAAATGTGCAGTGCCTGACCAACATTGTGCCCTTGCTGTTTCACCAATCCATGCAGTTCATTGGTGTTCACCCAAACATGCCAATAATGATAATCATACACAAAGATGCAGAGGCCGTCCTGCAGACATGACCTGATGGGTGCTGATGCTGTAAAGAGTTGCGGGTGCCGGGGGGATACCCACAACTGCAATTGCCTGTGTCATAGGTATCTGCCCCCTAGGAACTGGAACTGGAACACCTACTGACTGCTACAGAGTCAGTGACCTCATGTACCGATTTTATGCTGCTGATGCATCCGAGTACCTTCCACACTGCTGACCAGTGCATCAGTAACTGGCTACTGCATCACTCAAAAGTCTAAGACACCTCCTGTCCCAACACCCTGGTGTGCCTGGAGGCAGTGCTGCTGCCAGCACTACATTGCATGCCATCAGCAAGTACTGCTGTTATGCTTCATAACCCAGAAAGTGGCTCAGCTCTGCCTGAGCAGGACAGTTTCTGCATTCTTAGCCGCATCACCAAGTACTGCACATACCAATGATAGCCCCTGTACAGGCTTACACTTGAGTCTGGTACCGACCATCACATGCATCCACCAGAGTTTGTAAAATCATCCGCTCCCTGTTGAGACACAAACCGTAACTGGCTGTTGAAAACAGTCAGCAATACAGACAGGCAGGATGCAGGTGCGCCATAAAGCGACGCATCACTCGACCGGCACAGCAGCAGCAGCAGTGGCATCACAATTGTGGACCACTGCTTGAAGCTAGATTGGGCATGGGCTGCATGCATGCAAGTGTGGGCAGGGCATGCGGCCCTACAAACAGCAAACACTCATACAAATACATCAACGAACATGAATCGACAAGGTTGAGTTCCCACACACAGAACAGGCAACCAGCTGCATTGAAAAGCAGCGGCACAAGTATGTATGCCACCTATGATACGAGTCAGACTATCCTGCACATACATGGTTTCAACCCAACTTTCAAGGGCTGCAAGCATGATCTTGTTAAACAAACACAGGCCTGCAGATGCTGTGAGGGACCAACTGCCTCAGAACATGCACCTCTGCTGTGTGACATGAAAAACCATAAAGGCTACTATCCAGCGAATCCGAGCAACCCATGTCATGCAAGTTGATACACTTTCTTCTATTGCTGACAGTTCCCAAACGGAATTCATACCAATCACATGCTTTGCGGAGCTGATTGCATTGCAACACAAGCAGCAGGAGGGCAACTGCAGAAGAGTGAGACAGCCTGGGACCAACCAGCATATCTAGACAGCAAACCCTATTGGATTTATCACAAACGGAGCAGAACAGAACCAGCACTGCCTGCCAATCATCGTGCCCTGCAGACCTTTCAGAATCTTGAAGCTGCCAACAAGATAGAGACTCTGATACTGCCACTGCATGGCTACAGCCAGCCTGCTGCTATTTACTGCTTCTTCCGGGCAAAGACATCCTTGAGGAAGTAAGCAGCGAGGAACAACGGGCCAACAGCAGAACATAAAGCAGTAGCTACCACCATACCAGTGGGCGTGCTGTTGATAATAGTGGTGCCAAAGTATGTTGTGTTTTTGGTGCTGTCAGTTTGGCACCAAGACATACCAGTCCCATTCTGGCACTGCACATAGATGGAGGTGTACCAGGCAGCCTTGGTCATATTCTTGGGAATGGGCCATTCAGCATCCACTGATGTTGTGTTGGCTGTGAATTCTGAGGACTTCACAATGAATGGGCAGGACTTGTCCTTCTGCATTACAGAATAAGGCCGGGTTGGGCAAGCAGGGGTCAATGCTTGTGCAGCAAGTTGCATAAGTCAGCAAAAGAAGTGTGCAACAGATCTGGTCCATGCTGGTTGCAGGGAATGGCTATAGCTGCAGAGATTGCTGATGCTGGCTGAGAAGGGCACAGGAAGGTGTCCACAGGTGCAGCTGCTGCTGCTGGCCAAGAAATTTCAGTTTTCGAGTTGCAGGTTGTGATCACTGGGTAACAAGGACGGGGGAAATACACAAGCTTGTCAGGATATTATGTAGTATTTTGAAGTCAGATTGATCAATGCACTTGCTGCCTGCTAGGTGAAGCTGGGTATGTGCTCATTACAGCAGCTTGCCACTGGCACGTCCCAACTTCAAGAGACTCCCAATGGTCGCTTGGCCAGGGCCAGTAAACACTTCTACAGTCGAGAGACTCACGTCAATCACGCCGTCTGCCTTCCTCCACGGCCTATCAACTGTGCTGGGCTTGCCGTAGCATGCCTTAACGACTATGCGTTTGGCAGGCAAGTTGTCGATGGTCTTCAGCTGTGAGGCACCAGCCTTGAGCACAGCTGTCACCTTGATTTTGTCTTTGGCATCTGCTGACAGCAGTGGCTGGTTGCATGCTGCCGACAACTTGTCCTGTGAGCACACTTGAGGCTCAAATACACTCTTATCTGCTGTCTTTGTGGCAGCTACGGTAATGTCCCACTGACCAGCGACGGGTGCGAGTTGTTGATATGCTGCAAGGCAGAACAAGAGACATGACGACGTTGATGACTGCATTGATATTACGGACATGGCGTGAACTAGAAATGCTGATTCAGGCAGTAATACGGGACATCAGCCCACACATAGGGTCAGCTGCAATGCCTGGGGACCTACATGTTGTTGAGAGTATATCAAATGTAGCGGCTTGTGCTGTGCTCAACACAGCTGCCAGCGTGAGGCAAGCTGCGAGGGTGCGGGCCATGTTATGTGCGCGAGCTGGCTGCAGGAGAGGAGGGGCCCACTGAGGGAAATTCGTCGGCTGACTGCTGCTTGATCGACTTGCACATGAACCCATGTGAATGGCAGGACAAGTCCTGGCAATAATGTATCAGCGCACGTGGGCTGTACTGGTTGTTACTCACATGAAAGGTCACATGTGACCCCTGTGTGATGGGACCACAACCCACCAAACGCTAAGCACAACGGAGCAGCTTAGTAATGTGAATCGTGTCAGGTGTATATGTGTGCAGCTTCCACGATGCACAGCAGGGCCGCATAACTAGTCCGCCCCTTCGAGTAGGCGAAGCGCGTTGCAGCGACCACAAACAGCTACTCTTTGATTGAGCACGCGATCAGTCAGGCTGTCACGTTGATCTGGTATTGTATTGCGATAAGTATTGCTCGATGCTCGACAAGAGCACATGCTCGTACTGGCCAAGTCACGGCTGTATGAAGCGCGGCAGGACTGGTTGTGCTCTTGGACTACAAGAAAGCAGCACAATGTTTCCTTTTGTGGAACGAGGCATGCATGAACAATGTGCTGCCCCTCATAGTAAGTTTCTAGTACCTGGCAGCTGCTTTTAGGGATCTACAGTACTAAATCATGACTGCAGTGCTGTGACCCACTCACATTGTAGTGGGCCTCCTATGACCAGTCACATGGGCATGCAAGACTGGAGATACCCTTTATACAGCAATGATGAGATTGTAGAAGCAAAGCTTTGGCAAGGCTCTGTGGCATACTTGAGCAATGCCTGAGTCACAGCTAAACACATTGCCACTCCAAAAAGCATACACTGTAGCTGTGACTCAGGCCATATGGACACACGCTTGTTCAACCAATATCACAAACCCGACTATTTGCTGTCATGTTGGTGCAGTAGCCTCAACGCCAGCATACACATGGCACAACATTTCCCATTGCACACTGTTCGGCACTGCAGAGACTGAACCTCCTTTGATATACACTTGTCTCATCTTCTATGAGCATAATGTCTCATATACATTGAGTGTGCTGATCGAGCTGGAGCATGTGAGTCGCTGAATGCTTGGGTGCTGTCATACACTCATGCATGGATGCTATTACAGAAAGGAAGCTTTGGATGAGCCTGTGGCTCGTGAGAAGCCTATGACATGCCCCGATGCACATGCAACATGCTGTGCCTCCAAACTATTTCTCAGCAGAAAGTCCATATATGTTAATCATACTATGAGGCTTGCAAACATGCAGTCCATACTATAAAGTATATAACAAAATTGCTCATGAAAATTTGCATAGTCTGGCAGACTGTGCCACACTAAATGACTGTCATACAATCAGTCACATGCACATGATTGTGGTGTCAATGATGCAGCAAGGAGTCAGCTTTGCGAGTGCCTGTGACTTCATGCCAGTGACACTGGATAATTGCAAACAAGACCACCTGAAATGCCAGACTGAAAATGATGTCCATGCCCCTGAGCACTGACCTGCGACTGATCATCCTGTCCCTGAACCTTAAAATAATAATAATAATTGATACCATCAGCCATAGCATTTACTGCCATCGGCCTCGCGCCCGGTGTTTCGCAGGCGGATTCTTAATCAATTACTACCATCCTCTCTTACGACAAGGGTAAACCACTGGAA